>JANHFT010002310.1:175729-188894 GCA_032467955.1 Pseudoxenodon macrops | reverse complement strand
TTGAAATAGATCTATACCAGTCTCCCTTTATTTCTTTGTTGGTAAATATAAAATTTAACACAAAAATAGTTTGTTGTGAAAGCAACTGCCTGCGAAGGCTCCTGAATTGGGGCTGAAAGGCGAAAGCGGAAGCAATATGTTCCGTTCCATATTTGGGTAGACCAGGTTGCCCTGATAAAAAAAACACTTATTATTTGTTAATTAAAATTACTCAGTTTTGGATTACCATCTCTTTAAAATAAGCAAATGTACCAACTCAATGGCTTGCACTGAAATACACACTCACTCATATTTGTCCAGGGACAGCAGGGTACATTTAACAAAGACATTCTTTCTTCTCCCTGCTTTAAATTCCATGAATTATAAATTCTTTTTTTTTTCTAAGAGGAGTTTTTCTTTTGATCATTAAAATATCAGCATAATGTATTCCATGGTTCACTTTTTAGTTCATAGTACTCACACAAAGCCACTAATTTTGTCAGGCAAAACCTCTCCGAGATAAAAGACATTCTGGAGGGAATAATAAAGCTCTTCTACAATGAAGGAAAAAAACCCATTTATTATAAAAAATGAACATGAGGAGAACAGCTGTGGGTTTTGTGCTGATCAACTGTTGGGGGGGGGGAAAGATTGAATGAAGGCAGACTGTGGTGGAGAAGGAAGGATGCTACCTGCAGAACTTTATGCATGTCAACTGAGAAGTGTCGTTGAACTCAACCAAAACCCTACATACAAACTTGTTTACCAATCCGCAAACCTTTTCCTCCCCATCTGTAGAGATGGTGAGTTTAGGTGTAGCAAAATATGACATCACTTTGGAGGAGGAGGAAGAAGAAATAGGACACAAAATAAAGTGAATGTCTTTGAAATGCTTCAGATTTAGTTCTAAACCGAACATGCAGCATCCCAAATGCTCCCTTTTCCTGGGATTGCACGTGGCGCTTTTGAAAAGTTGCAGGTAGATGCTACATTCCTGCCTCCAAGTACTCCTAAGCACCTTTTTTGAATCATATCAAAGGAACTTGATTATTCTTTGCTGGATCAGAATACAGGTGAAAGGAAATTTTTGTCCAGTTGGCCAAAAATAGAAATTCAATCCCTAGAGCTGGAAAATGAAGTTCAGATCTTGCAAAGATGTCCAAAGTGTTCCTTTAGGGAAACTACACACCAGGGAAATGGAAGTAAAATGAATAGACCAGTGCAGGAAATTTTCATCCAGTCATCTCTATTGGTTGCCTATGTATCTTTGGCTACAGATATTCAGAATGGAAATGTGGGTGCTATACATGTTTACAGGTTTTAATTTCCCCAAGAATGCATACAGAACTAGTTCTTCTTTCTCAGCTGTAAGAAAAAGACAATGGTAAATCATTTCTGAAAATGTTGCCAAGAAAAGTACATGGACTTCTCTAGGCAATAGTCAGGAGTCGAGATACAATGTACAGTATATAGTATTGTATACCGAATGTACTGTATATAGTGTACTTATGAGCGATGTTATGAGCTATGATTATAGGCATCATTTTTCATTTTGATTGTGAAATGATTTTGCTATCAAATTTAGTGTTACTTTTAGTATATAATTTTAACTTTGGATATTTTCTTTTTGTATCTTATATTTTGTTTTTCACTGTAGGTAGTCACTCCAGCAGAAAGGCAGGATATTGAGTAAAGAAATAAATACTGGTTACATTTTGGATATTTGTTGTTTTGACATAGAGCATATTACTCAGAAGTAAAATCTATCCCGTGGGAGATTCCATACTAATGTTCATTCACTACCTTTATTCAATTACTTGCTGCTTATAGTTTCAATTGCTTCTGTGTTAAACTGTTAAATGTCAAAATAACTTCCACAAGTTGCTTTAAATATGCTAGACAAAATCCATCTCCCTCTGTATGGGACAAATGTATGCATCCAATATAATCAGGTCTTTCTTTGATAATCAGATACCTTCCTAAAGCAACCTAGAAATTAGAGCAATCCCATGCTTATCTATTCAGTAGTAAATCCTACTGAATTCATTTGGAATTTCTTCTGTATAAAAACATAGAATTGCTATGTAAAGCACGTTGTATTTATGGCTATCATAATTCCTTATGATCTATAAAATGCACCCCCTACAATCAGAGTGAACAAAGAAACATTGTCCAATGTACTTGTACTATGAAATAAATTGTTTAAAGCATATACAAATGAGGAAGTAATATATATTCAAGTATGTTTAAAGTAACAAATATAATATATTTTTAGAATTCAATATGATTACATTTCACAAAATGGATGTTTTTAAAAGGCATTCATCCCCACCCCCATTTCTCAATTTCATTATACTTGAAGGTGAAATGAATTGCATGTTGAATAGAAGTTTTACAAATTAAAAAATTGTACCCCCAATAAATAAGATCCCTTAGTTTTCCTTTGATAGGCATTGAATACCTAACCTATCTGCCAGCCAAGAATGTGTCTGAAGATATTAAGTGTTTTCTGGTAGTCTTGTTTGGACAAATGTATTGTCTCTAGAATGGCTTTTGGACATAGTCCAGAAACTACAGGTGGTTAAAAAAATGAATTTAATCTGGGACTAGATGATGCCCATATTGTGTACCATCCCTGCTTTGTGTGTGTTGCTTCCAGCTTCTTTTAGAGTCAAGAGTTAGGGTTTTGACTTCTAAGACTATCAGTGATTGACACCTTTTTGATGAAAAAGATTTTCATTTAAATATTTGCAGGGTGGAAGTAGGACCATTTTCAGACATGCAAGAGAATAATTTGAGAGTTCTGTTTTGCCTTTTAAATGCGAGATCCTTCTCTTGGGAGGTCTACATTGTCATTTTTATCTGCTTCCCTAACTCACAAACGCAGGAAATTGTTGTCTGTTTTCAGCAATTCTAGCCAGAAGGGTCCCAAACAGGAGCTGTGGTTGCAAGCTGCTTATCTCTGACAAAAAGGAAAGCCATCTAGGTCAATGTCAATTAGCCTTGAGGGTAAAAGAAGCATGATTTTACCTGAGCTCGCCTTTGAAAAATCAAGGGCAAGGCAATTTAGTTTGAGCCAAATTGGGTTTAGAAATTCAATGAGGGGAGGGGGGAAAAAGAGCCTACTCTCAAGGCTCACTACTGCTTCATTTTTTTGGCAGAATGGGATGAAAATGACAGGATTGATAGATGCTTTATAGAAAATTAGCTCTACTCACCTTCAGCTGAATAGCCTCCAAGGTTTAGATTCAATATCATTCAAAAGATTCCCCATCACCACTATATTAAGACAAAGATATCAGGGCTGAGGAAAGCACAGTACTGTAAATTATCCAACAAAGGACGTCTCTTATTCCAACTTAAAAATAAGAGCTTTAAGAGTTTACAAAGTAAACTTACCTCCACAGCCCAAATCACTTCATCAAAACAAATCTTCGTTGTTGTACAATCCCGATTTGTTTTCCTGCACTGAAATAAACCTGTTAATCTGCATAGACAGATTGATTAAAATGAAGCTTCATCAAAGCTTCATCCAGAAGTTGTGAATGCTCCAACACTGGAAGTTTCTAAGAAGATGTTGGATAACCATTTGTCTGAAGTGGTGTAGGGTTTCCTGCCTAGGCAGGGGGTTGGACTAGAAGACCTCCAAGGTCCCTTCCAACTCTGTTATTCTATATTCTAAGCAACTCTAGATTCGTAATCTCTTAGGCAACAAGCAATGTGACAAAAAAATGAGAGTAAATTTGCAACTCTTTACCTACACCCCACTGGTCAGTAGGCTGTGAGGGGCTCAAGAAGAGTCAGTCCCAATGAAGTTGAAAGTATGAAAAGTATGACGTTATTATCATGAAGATGAGTTTGGTCTTCTACTGTAAGATCTAACAGCCTGAGCTCCTCGTATAGTCATGGAATTTGACCAATTGAGCTCGATTATGAACCCCCCGAGATTCGCAAAAGCTTTTTATTTTTAATTTTTAATTGAGGCTGTGCCCTGTGCCAGATTCCTACCAACAATTGCTGAACCTCATCATCTAAGTTTCCAGATTCTTGGCTGTATTGATCCCTTTCAATCTGAGCTTCAGTCATCTCAGAGTGAACCAGGTGAAGCTGCTTCTCCAGATCTTCTATCTAAAGTATTAACACAAAAACACACTCAGAAACGACCCTCAGAAATTGCAGGTCCCTAAGAATCTCAGTGTTTTCGGGATTTTTTTAAAAAAAAACTTCACTTTGTAGCCTGGCTCAAGAAGGTGGCAACGCTTAGCTGACCCTTTGTTGAGTTGAAAAAAAAAGCTAAGCCTGGCCGGATCTAGTTAAGAGCTGGCTGAGAGACCACCAGGAAAAAATATCCTAGAAGACAGCAGTGGCAAATGACTTCTGCATAGTTGTCCACATCCATGAAGACATCACAAATCAAGTACAACTTGGGAGTTCTTTAACCTTCAACCTATATAGTTTTCACAACCTGTGGAATCATCTTCTTTTAACAACCGCATAATCTGGGCAGATTATGGAGTCTGGGCAACTGAATAGAGCTAGAAGGGAGTTTACTGACCAGATGCCCTTCCTGTCGCCAATGCAGAGTTTTGTTCGGCAGATATATTCTCAGTGTGCCCAGAGAGAGAAATATATGCCTCTACCTAGGATCGAACTCACAGCCTCCTGATTGTGAGGTGAGAGCTCCACCTCTACGCCACTGCACCACTCAAATGCACCTCTATACTGTGGTCAGAAATTCTAAGTATCCACAACTAACATTAACCATTCTAGCAGTGGTGGGTTTCACTAACCTTCGCTACCGGTTCGCTATTAGTGAATAGAAGCTAATAGAAGCTTCTGCGCATGAGCAGTGACGTCCGGGCGGGTGGGCGGAGCCTTCCACTGCTACCGGTTCGCCCGATCTGGGGCAAACCGCTAGCAAACCACCACTGCATTCTACGTATTGATATTGTTTATTTGTACCCTATGACGATCATTATGTGTTGTACCTTATGATTCTTGATGAATGTATCTTGTCCTTTTATGTACACTGAGAGCACATACACCAAAGACATTATATTGCTTTCAAGCTATACTTCTTAACTATAAAGCTCTTGTCTTCAGCCAGAGGATTTCCTGCCCTCTGAGAGGACAGTGTTTTATTTCATTTTATTGCTTAACCTTTGAAATTATCATGCACTTTGTTCTAAGCTCAAACCAGTCATAGACAAACGTATGAAATCCTCACCAATAAAATATATGAAGAAAATACTTCAAATGATATCCATAAGTCTTCAGAAGTGAGTAGACAGAAACAGGCCAATTTATAAGAATCTGGAGTTGTAACTGTGTTTGCAGATCTTAAAGCTTTCTTTAGCCAACACCTCTCTCCTGATAGAAGGAGCAATTGTTATTATTCTTGAATGCACTGTGTAAAATTAGCAAACACATAGGACCAAATTAAATGTGATGGAGCATGTATCTCTCCTATTCAACATAAAGCTGGAGACAGCTAGCTAGCTAGCTAGAGAAGGAAGATAAGGGGACTTTCTGTTACAGGTGCAAAAATAACAGCTTTTTGTGTACTATGATTTGTAGAAATTAGTTGGGGAAATGTTGTTAAAGCAAACAACACCTCCACATATGAGGGAAGGGAAAGGAAAGGTCCATCATAAAGGCTGAAAACTTCGCATAATTCTGATACAGCCATACAAATAGAGGTAGAATAATAAAATAAACAAATTTTCTTTATAAGCTCTATTGCCTATTCTACACCTGACTTCTATTACCTAAGCAAAACAATTTACATTCACTTTTTTAGAGTTCATTCTTATATTTTCATTCTACTTTATGTCAAAATTTATTAATTATAATCAGTTTTCTAGCACATTATCTGGCCCACCCAATTTTGTGTCATCTGCTAATTTGTTCATCTTCCCTTTTCATTCAAGTAATTAATAAGCACATTGAAGAGTACAGGAATTTGGAAAGAACTTTGTGGTGGCTCATTGTCCCCATACTCCAGTTTGGTGAGGAACATGATAATATCATGAATATGATTTTTGAACCAGTTGTAGATCTACTTATCATGCCATCTAGTCTATGCTTAACTAGCTTACCAATCAGAATAATATGGGCTACTTTGTCAAATGCTTTACTGAAATTAAATATATTATGAGGGGTGATTAAAAATTAATGCCTTAAAAGTTCTGACATGTTTTTTTAGTACCTGTTCTATCACATGCCAGACATTAATTATGAGAAAAGCTATACTTTGTAAAGGTAAACCTGCAGTGACTATTCATCTGTGTGCTTTAAACAATGTGATGTAATTGAATTTTTGACTGCCCTCCAATTGAAATTAACTATCAAATGCAGATTTTTAAAATAATAACAACTATATTGATCTAAATATTAAAAATCTCTGAGCCAACACTCCCACCACCACCCTGGTGAACCAGGATGAGCTGATTTGTCTTATCAAGAAGAGAAAAGATGACCTTTGATAGCAACTGACAAGTTTCTCTTGAGAAAAGTTGATGAACATATTAAGGACAATTGGTGGATCACTCAAAGGGAAAGTGCTGTCAGACTTGACATTTCATATATTCACATAATATGTGGCTCATATTATGTTATTCAGTACCAGAAGGTTTGTCTAAGATGAGTTCTTCATATACTGATGGCAAAAATGAAAATTTCTAGAGTTGAAATTTACCAGCAATTATCACACTCCTGCAAGTCCCTTGGACTGCAAGGCGAACAAACAAGTCAGTCCTAGAGATCACCCCTGACTGCTCTTTAGAAAGCCAGATCCTGAAAATGAAACTCAGATTTTTTGGCCACCTAATGAGAAGGAAGGACTCACTGGAAAAGAGCCTAATCCTGGGAAAGATTGAGGGCAAAAGAAGAAGCGGACGAGAATGAGGTGGTTGGATGGAGTCACTGAAGCAGTTGGCATGAGCTTAAATGGACTCCGGGGGATGGTAGAGGACAGGAAAGCCTGAAGGAACATTGTCCATGGGGTCGCAATGAGTTGGACACAACTTTGCACCTAACAACAACAATCACACCCCAAGCATGATGGTGAGAAATTTTTCACAGCACTGTGAAATAAAACAGCAAAACAGGTTCATTACTTTGAACCAGAAATGAAAAGTAAGTTTGTCTTATATCATCATGACATTTCTCCTGCAGGAAAAAGAAGCCAAAACATAGGCTTTGGCAGGAAAGCGGTAGTCTTTGGGACACAGTATTGTTCATATGGATTCCCTTAAAACTTACTCCACTGGCTACTATGGCAGTTGAATGTCCAGACATAGGAAGACATATAAATGATCCCACAAAAAAAGGTGCCAGGCTTTGAACTACCATGTCAGCAATGGACAATCCTGAATAGGATTCACACCCCACATGGCATCTGCTGGGATTCTCTGTATGAATGAGGCATACTATCCTCCCTCGGTATAACTGTGGAGTACCACATCAAACTGTAGATTACATCATGATCAGCTGTAAGCTGAAGGTATCTACCGGTCCAGTATCTGGTTTTTTTAATATAAACAATGCTGTGCTTCAATGGATAGATGGCCTAGACCAGTGATGGCGAACCTATGGCACGTGTGCCACAGGTGGCACACAGCCATTTCTGAGGGCACGCAAGGTGTTGTGCTGGCCAGCTGATTTTCAGCCTTGATTCTGGACCATTTTTCACCCTCTGGAGGCTTCAGGAGCTTTCAGGGAAGCCTCCAGAGGGTGAAAAACGGGCCAGCCGGAAGTTCAGGAATGGAGTTCCGATTGGCCCATTGGTTGGTTTTTCACCCGGAGGATTCAGGGAAGCCTCCTGAAACCTCTGGAGGGTGAAAAATGGCCCAATGGGGGGATGTGGGGGATACGCACATGCGCAGTGCAGTGTGCGTGGGAGGTTGTGTGCTGCCATTTTAAGCATGCAAGAAGAAAAAGGTTCGCCATCACTGCTCTAGGATTATCCGTTCGTTTAGCAATATAGAAAGGTTTAAATTAACCAAGATGCAGTGTAACAATTTGCACATCATTTTCAGAAGCAGCCCCATTTACAGTATAATGCATAATCATTGAAGGAGTTTCCAGAAGGTGAAAAACTCTAGGGATGCTTTTGTTCAGACAGGGTTATATATCAATCATATTGCAGAGAGTAAAGAAACAGAAATAAGCAAGATCCATTACCAAAGCAACAAGGCAAAAAACCCAAGTGCCCAGGTTTATGAAAATGTCTCAAACGCCTTCCTAACTCATAAGAGTATAAAAGAGAAGGGAGGTACAGCTCCATCAAGACCCACAGTAACCAAGCTTAATACGGATAGTTTAGTCCTCTGGGGGAGTTTATTTCTTGGTCTGCTCTACAACAAGGGGCTGATGATTTATCTGAATTTTAAATGTAATTTTATTACACCTGATGTAGCCCTTATTCTACTGATGACAGGTTTCAGGACATCAGTTATCACAATGACATTTGCTGCAAAAAAAAACCTGAGCTTATTGTTATTTAAATCTCCTTTTGAAACCACTGAAAACAGTACCCCGTCATTGTATTTTTGAATTTCACTAATTATCTATGTGTGACAAAGGTTTGCTTTTTTTAATCCAAATCTTGACAATTAATTGCCTTGAGACAAGCAGAAAGTAATAACTTTCCCATTTGCCGCACAGTTCAGAAGCATATCTTTCTTTACCCTTGCAGTTCATAGGTTTTTTTTTTAATGATTTATTTCACATAGAATTGGACAACGTGAATTTACAAAGTGAAGTGACATGCAGTGTAACTCCTAGTTCTCACCCTTAGGGTTGCAAGTAAAGATGTACTAATACTGCATATGTAATTCCAACAATGTTGGTTTGATGTTTGTAACACTCCATCATTGTGTCCTTTGTTCTATATATAATCCAACCCCAAGCAGATCTATATTAATTCACTGAAATGTAGCACTTAATTCAGAAATCCATTTAAGATATTAAATGAAAGCCATGCCTATTTTGGTAACAATCTAATTGCCAGTGTTTTAATATGCTGTATGTGCCTCTAAAGAATGATAGTAGTTTTCAACTGATTGCTGTGTTTTTGGCAGGCCTTAATGAAAGTTTTTTTAAAACTAGATCATGCTTTTTAAAAAAATCAAGTTATTTATAGTAGCCTTTTCTGCTTTAGTATCACATTTCTGTGGAAAAATTACTGTACATTTTGCTCTTGGTAGGGCAGGAAGGCAATCCTATGTAATGTACAGTGGAACCTCCGTTCGCGACCACAATCGGTGCCAGAACTTCGATCGGCACCCGATTTGGTCGTGAATGGAAGCACGACTTACTGCGCATGCGCAGACACAAAAATACCCCCAAAAAATGGCATCGAAGGGGAAATTGGGCTGACTTCGATCAGGAACTGAAGATATGGTCGTGAACAGAGGTAATTTTTGAGCGGATTTTTTGTTCGGGAACCAATTTGGTCGCGGACTGGGGAGTTCAGCAACCGAGGTTCCACTGTATGTACAGTATGTATCAATATGTATTTGCAGAAGTCACATTCTGAACAAGATAGGGCCAGAGCAAAATGGCAATAACTGGGTGGACATGTGGCAACGGGCCAAAATAACTGGACAGGGATGGAAAGGAAAGAGAGAGAGACTTTGTTCAGGCATTGTTGAAAGGTTAACATTCAACTGGCCCTCAGCCCATTCTAAGCCTAATCTTCAAATCTACATTGACTTTCAGCAGTAGTTCTACAATTAATTTCACATTTCCTTGATTCAGAACCTTCCTTACAAATGATTATTAAAAGAAAAAATAACTGTAAGAGAAGACCAGGCTGAACCCAAGGGAGGGGTCAAATGCATCATCAGTCATGAGTCCCTTTGCACCCACAAGAATTCTAAGTCCAGACCACCTTGAATTCTTCTGACTCTTACCTACTTCCAATTTACTTAGTAGTAGTTAGTAGTTCAGATTAATGTCAAGCCGGGGAAATCGGAAGGTCCAGACAATTTAAATGGATATAAAGATTTATTGCAAGCTTACGGTCTCTACAAGAATCTGAGCTACTAACTGGTCCAAGAAAGTTGGCATCTCCTACAATAACTTTGTTTTCTCATCTAGTCTGACTAACACCTACATTGCTATCACAACTAAACATATAACTAAATATGAGCATAATATAAACCCAGGGTGTCAAACTCGCAGCCTGCAGCCCGGATGAGTCACACGCTGGCTATGCCCACCCCCGTTTTAGCGAAGGGGGAAAAGTAGCGTTACGTCACGTGATGACAATGTGACACTGCGAGTTTGACACCTCTGATATAAACCCTCAATCTTGCAAAGTACATGTTACTTGTAGTCTTAAATTTTGCTGAATTCATTTTTACAAAAGTAGTATGAGGAGGTCTTGCTACTGACTATGATTAGATCATTATTAATGTGAGAAGGAGTCTGGTATCAACTTTTCAGACTGATAAATGATATTAAATTATCAGTTTTTGTGAAGCACAGCTGACTTCGTAGGTGCGTCACCTGGCTAAATTGATGTAGGATTTAAATTGGTTTCCCTTTCTGTCCTCTTCCAAAACTGATAATTAAGGAATGCCTTGACAAAAGGACCAACTTGGCATTTTTCCCCCTTTTTTTGGCACCAGACTAGAATGGAAATGTCTGTATTATAAATGTATGTGGTATTAATTAATGAATTTTGCTTTATACTTATTAATATGATAATAATCTGAACTAGACCACTGTGAAACTATGGCAGAGAAGCGGGAATTTCCAAGCAGTCAAGTTTACTATGATTCTCATGCACGAAACCATTTCTGATCACTTAATGAAAAATGAGTTCAGCAGTGCTATTGATAGGTGAATATCTGAGCCATTTTGGAATTAACAGCCGACTAGTCTCCTAAATGTTCTGCTTTGTTAGGTACTTTTCAAGATACAGTGATTAGAAACAACTCATTATCCTATCGAGTTTCTTACACGCAAGTGGATTTTCCTTAAAGCAAAATTAATAAATTGCATAGATGTTGGAAACAATGAGGAAGATGGGAAGAGGCCTGTAATCTGGAATGAAATGAATTAATCTTAAGAGTTAGAAATCAAAACTTTGTTTAGTCTGAAGAGCAGCAGATCTCCTCACCCAGAACCTCACAACTGTTTCTTGTTTTCTTCTATTCCGGTTGACTGTTGTGTTCTGCTCACTCTCTCTTGGGCAGTGACTGCTTGACTTTTGTTGAATGAACCCATTGTTTTCTTTTTATGTTGCCCATCAAGTGAGCCCCCATCTGGTTTGCATCAGACTGTTTTCACAGCCAACAACTGCTGCTTTTTCTATATCTTGACACTTAAGGGCCCCCATGCTATCAAAGCATTGCTGTGAAAATCTGTCTGGCTGGATTGGTGCAGCTGTGCTACAGCAGCTTGAAACTATTAACCAAACAATGACAACTTAGAACTTGAACCAGTTTTTATTTCCAGTGGTGTTATGTGCGAATGATGATCAGTACAGTATTGCTGAACCTCACTACTCAACTGTAAGTTCTCCTTTCCAGTGAACTTTTCATTTTTGTATAATCTGTATATGGTTTAAAGTTTTGTTTTTTGTTTTTAATTTGCAAACATTTCCTGCACTGGAGAAAACCGCTTTTTTTCTAAAAAAAAGCAGTGTGTAAGCAAGTATACGCACACGTGCACAAGCACACTTTAATTTCTTGACATCCGAAATAATATAAGACACGGAACAATAAAGGGTTTTGCTTCTCTAAGTGATGGTTGCTGTTGAATATCTAATGGGCATAAGGTTTATTTTTTTGTAATTCAATAAATACAAGCCATGTGAAAAACTTACTTACGAATGATGACTATAGGTAGGCAGGCAGTGTGTATATCTATATGAATTCTTACATGATGTATAATTAGGATCCCAAGAACCTCTGCTTCCAGGAAGGATCAGTAATTGCATAGTTTACATTTTTTTCCTCTGGAAAAGGTGGCTTAACATGGCAGGGGGAAGGGCTCCTCTAATTGCGTTCCCACAACAACTGCATATGATAAGTTGGTCTAAGCATGAGCTATTCATCCAAAGTTTTATTTTTAAGTGAGAACTCGAACCTGGGACTTCCTGCTAACATCCATATCCAGTATATATGCTATACTGCCTTTTGTGGTTCAAAGAACATCTTTATAAATGCCTGAATGCTACTTATGAAAACTTTGAAAAACACAGTGAGAATCTGTGGCATATCATTATTTATTTTCTGGGTCATTCCTGAAATATTAAAAAAAAAAAAACCACGGGGAATATATGGAAAATCCTCAGAATAGTAATTTTCCTCATAATGATAAGATGTTCCTTGCAATTTCACTCCCCTTGATTAAATCTGCATTCCAGTTGGGTTCCCTCATCCATGCTCATAATGCAGATAAAAGGACTGCTTCCAAGTTTCTTTCTATAGTGTTAGTTTGTCAACACAGTTTCATAATCCATTTTAAATACTACATCATTTTGTGGTTGTCACAATCAGAGAGAACCTTTAGGAATATACATAATGATTTACTTGTATATGCCTAATGCTAGCCCTGGTTAGCATTCTTGACGCCATTAAAAAATAGTTTTGCTGAGGTTCTTGGGAGAGCAGCTAAACAGATAAAATTGTGCTGGATTTTCAGTGTTCTTTATGATTTATAAAAAACTAGAAGGTACAATGGTAGTAGCCTTCAGCTAACGGATGTGTGGAAAGGATAAGTCTAGTTTACACTGTACTTCTATGTAAAGATTCAGAGCCACCCTGTTTGAAAAACATTCCTTCTTAATTAACTAAACTAAAACAATTAAGTGGTTAGGGTGGCTACTGTGTTGGCAATCTGGTTAACTTGAAAACTTGCAGTGGCTGTGAAGGCCTTAAGACTGCTCCCACTGTTAGTGTTTAATATGGAATTACCACAGTGCTTTAATATTTTATGGAGTGTCCACATATGCCATCGTTCAGTCAGTATGATTCTTGAATTTCCTTGTAGCTCTTCCATCTTTTCTTAAATTTCAGGAAGTCTTAATATATTTCATTCCAATAATTTTATTAAGGATTGTATCAAACAAGTAAGGATAATACAAAGAATTACAATTGCAATTACATATGCAGGGAAAAAACAACAACAAATGAACTTAAAACAAAAAGAAATTGAAAAAGAATACAAA
>JANHFT010002310.1:103753-119083 GCA_032467955.1 Pseudoxenodon macrops | reverse complement strand
AGGAATGACGTTGAGTTGGCCATGCCCACCCTGGCGATGCCCACCCCAGCCCCCTGAGGTCAAACACAACCGTGATGTAGCCCTCAATGTAATTGAGTTTGAAACCCCTGCTCTAATGCTTATTAGCATACTAGACAAAACTGAAGTCAACTCTTTTTTTTAGCAGATACATACCAGTACACAATGGGAATTGATGGTGATTTCAGAGTCACAAAAGAAATTGTACTCTACTGTAACCCGCTACATATCTCTACAGGGTTGACTTGACCTTCCTGTTAAGCAGCTGGCTCCATATGTTGAACATTTGCCGAAGCCTGGGTAAGAATAGGAGACTGAACCATTCAGGTCCAGTCTCCTATTCATGTAATCTAAAAATATTATCCTGTCTTTAAAATAAAATAAAAAGCTTTTAAATATTGCTAAAGGCTTAAAATAGTTCAGCTGTTTAGGATTCATTCTTTCAAAAAATTTAATCCAACTTTCTAATTCATAGGTATTACTTAGGACAATTTAGAACTGGGAAAATATAGAAGTGAAAATGAAGTGAGATGGATACAGCTACTTATGACCAAGGCAAAATTCTAACAGAATAGAGGAGTGTTTACCAGTGTGATCACAAAGCTGATTCAAAAATTTAAAGTACCACAATGGAACATCAGAACAATATAAAAACCCTCTATAGCAATGGAAAGCAGAAACCTGGGTGACTGTAGGCAAAAGTGAGCATTCCCAACCTTATGTAATCTAAAAATACTATCCTGCCTTTAAAAAAAAAAAAGCTTTTAAATATTGTTAAAGGCTTAAAATAGTTCAGCTGTTTAGGATAAATATTAATGAATGAATTAATTCTTTCATTCATTCTTTCAAAAATACCACTCTGCTTCTTCACCCGCATCAAGAGGCTCTTTAGTTCCTTTTAACTTTCTGCCATTAGAAGATTGCCTAACCTATTTTTAAAATAGACAATAACATTGTAATAAAATAGTGTGAGCTTCTGTTCTAAAGATGCATTTCCCCACAGCTCCCTAGCCGTGTTCATTGTATGCTGAGCTGTACAAATGCAAAATTCAATTTTCACTGTTAGATATCCTGGGAGTTTAAGCTAAAGACAAGTCACTTTTCATACTTTAATTAAACTTCTAAGTAGGAAAACAATATGCATATGTTCAGTAGCTAACAATATAACAATAAAAAATACATGTGCTGTTCTTCCTACACAGACTCTAGAGTAAGACGTAATTTAAAATTTTATTACAGCTAGGGCATGATTCATGAGCATTGAAACAATACAATATTTAATTCAGTGGGGATTGTAAATTGCTAATGAGTTGTCTTTAATGTGAACGAAAATTCGGTTAGAGCAAGGCTAGAACATGTACAATTGAGGTTATTGGGTTAGTATCAGGATATTAGATACTTCTACTAGTCATGGTGGCACAGTGATTAGAGTGCAGTACTACAGGCTACTTCTGCTGCCTGAAATTTGGCAGTTCGAATCTCACCAGGCTCAAGGTTAACTCATCCTTCCATCCTTCCGAGGTGGGTAAAATGAGGACCCAGATTGTTGGGAGCAATATGCTAACTCTAAAACTGCTTAGAGAGGGTTGTAAAGCACTGTGAAGTCGTATATGTCTAAGTGCTATTGCTACTTCAATCTGCACTTATTTTGTCATGTGCATGTACTGCCATCATATGTGTTAGTTTTGGGATTTGTTTCAATCATTTTAAGAAGTGCTCTTTACCAAATGAACAAGAGTTGATTCCTTCAGATAAATATACTGAGAGCAATAGTTGACGTATGTTTTCATAGAAGTTCCCCCTTCGCTTGGGTCTCAATGTCTATGGAGATTCTCAGTCATCAAGGTCATGGTTATCCCAAAGGTGCTGAAGAAGCTTCGTGGAGGAGAAGCAAAACATCTTCAATGAAGTCCAGTTGCCTCTTGAAAAAGCACCGTTGGGACTTTCTGGTTTCAGTCCTTACAATTTAAGAGACTGAAATATGACATGATGGAATATGGTGTCTGCATGATTTTTGGGGGATAGGGGACCGGTAAGCACAAGAACAAGCCAATGCCCTGCTTATGCATCTGCAAAATACTTTCACACCCCAAAACAGGGTGTGCACCATTCTGTACATTAGCAAAACAGGGCAGTTGAATTTCCCTTCCCTTAGCTGGACCGCCTTCTTCTCTGAGTGTTTCGGTTAAGCGTGGATTCTCATGCATTCATTTACTCATCATGATGCAGCACTTGCATTTACACACCCTGATTCACACTTTATACTAAACAAAACCCAGTTCTTTTGGGCTATTGGGGTGCTGTGCCCCCTGTTCATCTCTTGCCTCCCCATCTCCTTAGTCCTGGGGAACCACATGTGAGGTGCAGAGGTGGGTTCTGAATTTTCCTACTGCTGATTCGCGCCTTGAGGGTTGCTCCTTGAGCGCACGTGCAAAGTGTGCGAGCGTGCATGCATGCGCCAATCAAAAACTACCGGTAACTTCTGTGCATGCGCAGAAGCAAAATCCAAGATGGCGGCACTCACGGAGCCACTGACAGGACCGGCTCCGTGACATCACCGCGGAGTTACTGCCTACTCTATAGAACTGGATAGAACCGGTAGGAACCCATCTCTGGTGAGGTGCCATATGTTGGATTTTTCTTCTTTTCTTTTTCTAGAAGCAATTGAGAGTTTTTTCATTTAGTTAACTTCCCCTTCCCTTCTATAGCCTGAAATTTCAGCCATCTCCACTGGCTGCAGAAACAATAGGGATAAGGGCAACTCAGCAACCTTTTCACAACAGCCTGGCTTAACATCAAGCGTGCTCAATGCCAACCTGATCTATCCATGCGGAGACCAGAGAGTTCCTCTCGCCACTGTGCTACATGGGCAGAACCGTGTGCCAGTTTGAGCAGCGGCATTTGGAAGAATTGTTTGCCACTCCATTTCCCAACCTTTCAAACTAAAGATTTTTTTTCCTTTGGCTTTCTTTAGTAGAATTTCTTCTTTCTTAGAATTCTTTAAAAGGTATTATTTGCCCTTTAATTATTTTTAACAGTGCTATATCATTCCTTGCCTATTTCCATTAAAAAAAAAAACTTGTGATATCGTTTATATATTTTAATACTTTGTTGTGCACAGCACAGAGTCCCTTTTGGAAACGGGCAGTTCAGAAATGTGAAAAATAATAAGTAAATAAATAAATTGCTTTCAAGTGTATCAAGTTAAAAAACAAAACAACAAAACACAAGTTAAATTTTTACCTCAGCATTACAGGCAGCCCTTTAGTTACGACCCCAATGGAGTCTCAAATTTATGTTGCTAAGTAAAACATTTGTTAAGTGAGTTTGCCCCATTTTATTTTTTATTCTTGTATTTTTATGTATACTGAGAGCACATGCACCAAAGACAAATTCCTTGCGTGTCCAATCACACTTGGCCAATAAAGAAATCCATTTTACAATTTTTCTTGCCACAATTGTTAAGTGAAACATTGCATTGTTAAGTTAGTAACATGGTTATTAAGTGAATCTGGATTCCCCATAGACTTTGCTTGTCAGAATGTTGCAAAACCTAGTCACATGACCGAAGGATAACAGCAACAGTCATAAATATGAACCACTTACCAAGCATCTGAATTTTGATCATGTGATCATGGGGATGCTGCAAAGGTCGTAAGTGAGAAAAACGGTCATAAGTGACTTTTTTCAGTGTCATTGTAATTTTGAATTATCACTAAATAAACTGTTGTAAGTCAAGGACTGTCTGTAATTGCTTAGTTGTTATATTTTCCAGTCAACAGAAAGAGGACTGGAGATGATCCTCCAATATCCTAACATCCCTTCGATGAATCTATAAACAAGGTGCCATTTTTGTAAACTCATGGCTATTACATGTTCCAGCTCTTCAGTGAAGGCATTGACCAGGGGTGGGTTCTAATTTACCTTGCCGGCGGTTCACTTCCTCCCATGCATGCGCACCCTGTGCCTCCCGCGTGTGTGCACACCCTGTGCCTCCCATGCGTGTGCGCACCCTGTGCCTCCCGCGCATGTGCGCACCCTGTGCCTCCCATGAGTGTGCGCACCCTGTGCCTCCCACGCGTGTGCGCACCCCGTGTGTGCGCGCATGCACAATAGAAAAAATCCGCATTTTTTTTCCCAAAAACAAAACATCCCAAAAAAAGATGTCGGCGCCCACGGAGCAACAGAAATGGCTCTGTGACGTCACCAGCAGCCTACTGCCTACTCAGTAGAACTGGTCCGAACCGGTAGGAACCCACCTCTGGCATTGACACATTACTCAATTTGTGAGCGTTCCCTTTCATAATTTTCTGAGATTTTCAGGTCCCCAGAGCCAGAGGTGAGTTCTGAATCTTCTTACTGTCGGTTCACTCAGGGTCATGCTTTGAGCACACACATGCGCACACGGCAAGCAAAATCCAAAATGGCAGCACCCACAGAGCCACCGAAGGAACCGGCTCCGTGACGTCATCACGGAGTTACTACCGATTCTATAGAACCGGATAGAACAGGTAGGAACCCACCTCTGCCCAGAGCTCATTGTGTGTTCATGAAAATGGGAACCGAGCAACATTATTTCAGTGTTCAGAGATGCTGGCCTTTAATCAAAACTGCACCTACGACCCAGTTCCTTTCCTTGACTTAAAGCTCCAAGCGGACTAACAAAGAGGCCTCAAGTCTGCTAAATACCACTAAATCACAGGCACTTTTAAGTGAGTCTGAAAAGACTTCTGAAAGGATTTGTGTGTGTCTATATATTAGTGACCCCTCTTGTAAGGGAACCAAAGACCTGGCAAAGGAAGAACTGTAGCATTTGGAGACTGAATCCATAAATATTCATACCTAAGAATGACAGATTTGTTTCCTTAGAAGCCATAAGACACCAGAGACCAATTTTTCCCCCCTAAGTCATCTCCAGCAGGTCAGGAGTTAATATTCTACATTTTAAGCCAGGACATTTTTGCTTTCTTTGCTTCTGCTGAAGATTATAGGAAAAGACTGTGTGGGTGTCTTTTGAGCGATATTTCTGAGACATGGAAATACCAGCTTCCTTCATGTCTTAATGTTTTAGCCAAGTGATCCAAGGAATTACAGTCTGCTCAAGAAGGCATAGTTGCTTTATGACTGTGGATTGAATGCAAAAATAAATGAACAGCATGAAAAATGTCTATGGAGATTCTCAGCCATCCAGGTCATGGTTATCCCAAAAGTGCTTTTTTCAAGAGGCAGCTGGACTTTCTTGTTTTTCTTTTGAAGACATATCGCTTCTCATCCAAGAAGTTTCTTCAGCTCTGACTGGATGGTGGCCATTTGGAGGCTCCACACCCATTTGCACCAGTCAGGTGACCCTGAGGACACAGACAAACCTCCAAGTGGCCTCAATGACTGCCTGCAAGGAATATAAATGCTTCCGTTCCCCACCATCCAGTCAGAGCTGAAGAAACGTTTTGGATGAGAAGCAAAACGTCTTCAAAAGAAAAACAAGACAGTCCAGTTGCCTCTTGAAAAAAGCACCTTTGGATCAGAACAGCATGAAAGTACATTCAGGTTGTTTGGTCATATAAAGAGCATAAACAAGAATCAAACTGCAAAATTAATGTATGGAGGGAGAGGAAGGGGAAACAAAGGAAGTCTTGGTTGGATGGAATTGATGAGAATTTCAAGAAGAGAAGTATAGGTAGCCTTTCTTTAATGACCACAAATGGAGCTGGTTGTGAAGCAAAGCAGTCACTGCGTGAAGCTACAATTGTGCATCTGATCTTATTTCAGTTTTTTTCTGTTGCTTTATAGACCTGCAGAAGTTGTAAATTTGAGGATTGGACATTTTTCATTACTTTCTCAGCACTGTTGTAACTAAATGTAAATGGTCACTAAACAAGGCAGTTGCTAAACAAGGATTACCTGCAAAGAGCAAAATGCACTGTATGAAGCAATGCACACTTGTGAGTTTTCCAAGATAGCTAGCCAGGAAGATAAAAAGTGAATGGTGTAGGTGTAAACTAGATTAGGTTGCATTCCCTTTTCTTACCTCTTGCCTTTAATTTCTTTGCCTTACTATTTCTGACTTCCTTTCTGCACTCTGCACAATCTTGCTTACCCTAAAAAGGGAATAGTGAAGGCACTGACACATTACTCAATTTGTGAGTGCTCCCTTTCATACTTTTTTGGGTCTTTCAGGTCCCCAGAGTTCATTGTGTGTTCATGAAAATAGGAACCGAACAACATTATTTCAGTGTTCAGACAGCATAGGAATGTATGGAAATGCTATTTCTACACAGGAATATAAGAGCTCGGTTGGGTCATATCACACAGACATTACACTGATACTCAGTTTCAATCAATAGGAAAAAAAATTCTTTAAGATTTACAGCTCTGTTAGCTTGCAATCCAAGGATTGGTGCATTCCCATATACAGTACATTCTGTAATAAATTTGTAATGACACAGCTTTAATACACAATCCTCAAGAAGGGAGGGAGGTTTTTTCCCCCAGTAATCACTTCCATTTAAACAAGTCTTATATCAAATTACGGTAATCCTTCTATGGTCCTTTTTTTCTAACAAAATGAACATGTAATTGACTAATAAATTATTATCAACACCCGCAAATCTATTTGTTTTAATCTTAAACGAACAAAGTTACCATGAAAATGAATGCAGCGATGGCAACAAGTTTGATCCCCGTCCGGCTCTTCCCTTTTTCTGAGTGGAAAAAGGCTAATGATTTGAGAGGGAAATAATTTAGTTTCGTTTCTATTGCCAAGAGCAAGCATTAGAAGGTCTAGTTGCCAAAACAGCTGGATCGTAAATAACCAGTGCAGCAGCAGAGTTTCTATTTTTTAATCCAACACAGGATATCTCTGCAGATGTGATAATTAATCAGAACAATTTTGTTTCACGACAAATCTTTTGTGAAATTAGCAATTCCGGTTAGTTCATTCTTTTAAAAAAACAGGGTGGGGAAATTGGAACTGAATACATGATTTCCTTGAAGAAGACTCCATCTTCAGTGGGAACATAAATAAGAACAAAAAAAAAATTGCCCTGCTGGATTACGCCAAGGCATATCAAGAGGTTGGGAACTATTCCATGTAAAACATTAGATGGTAGGGAATTAAAATAAGAAAGTTATTTCAATCAACTCATTCCTGCCTGGGATATTCCTACACTAATTCTAGCTTTGATTAATAGAATCTCTCTAAGAAGGCTTTTTCTTCTGAGTTTTTAAACATGAGAGCAATTAGTCTAGTGGTTAAGGCACCAGGCTGGAAACCAGGAGACTGTGAGTTCTAGTCCCTTAGGCATGAAAGATGGCTGGGTGAATCTGGGCCAGACATTCTCTCTCTCAGCCCAATGCATCTCACAGGGTTCCAGAGGTGGGTTCCTACTGGTTCTAACTAGTTTTTTAGAACTGGTAGTAATTCGGTGTTGATGTCACAGAGCCAGTTCCTTTGATGTCTCTGTGGGTGCCGCCATTTTGGATTTTGCTAGAAGAGCACTACATAAGTAAATAAATAGGTAATCTACTCTTCCTCCCCTCCCACCTGTAGTCCCCCTCCCAGGCCAATTGATGAGTGCTGGAGTCCTTTTGGACATTGGTTTTTGGGAAATTAGAAGACAGCTAAACCCATACTCAAAAGCTGCTCTATCAAGCACTGATGGCTACAGGTAGAGTGGTAGCATCAAGCAACCCGTTTTTTCCTGGCTTATTATTTGTCCTGCTTTCTTGCCATCAGAGCTAGTCAGCTGCTGTTCTGGCTAATTCAGGGCTTTGGGTTGTGGACTAGATCTGGCAGGTGTGAGGAAAGGATCCAGTAGAAAACCTCTCCTACTGCTCATTCTCAAACACATTTTAATCTGCATATTTATTTGTCTATTTGTCTTTTTATAATCTGTAGGCCGCTCAGTCACCTTATGAAGTGATGGGAGGCATAACAATTAAAATTAGGTGACTTTGGGTTGAGTACATAAAATTATCTGCTACAATGTCCTTCCTGTCAATGACTACGTCAGCTTCAACCACAACACTACATGAGCACACAATAGATACAAACTCAAGGTAAGCCGCTCCAAACTCAATTGCAGAAAATATGACTTCAGCAACAGAGTGGTAAATGACTGGAATGCACTACCTTGGACTATCTACTGTTGACCTCACCCCATTCCTAAGAGGTTTGTAAGGGGCGTGCATATGTGCACCAACATGCCTACTGTCCCTGTCCGAATGTCCCTTTCTATTTGTATCCTTTTCATGTATTCAAAATCATGTTTATACTTTTATCTACTATCTTATATATGCTTGACAAAATAAATAGATAGAATGATAGATAGATAGATAGATAGATAGATAGATAGATAGATGGAGTAGTACATCTCAGTCTAACCTCTCTCCTAGAAGAAAAAGAGCTGCAGAGGAAGTTCCGCCTTCTGCAGTGTGTAAGCCCAATTTACATCTTTTCCCCCCCAGAATCAGAGGTGGGTTCCTGCTGGTTCACACTGGTTCGCTAGAACCGCTAGTGGGAATTTCCCCCAGTTCGCTGAACCAGCAGCGACGACTGGCTGGACACTTGCCCAAACCGGTCCTCCGGCTAAAAATCGGTCCTCCCAGTGGAAATTGCATCGAAAATAACCCTCCTGGCAAAGCCTCCTGCATGCACAAAGGGTTATTTTAGAGGCAATACCCGGATGCAATGAGGGTGCGCAGGCGAGTGCAGCAAGTGCATGTGTGGAAAATGTGCACAACCTGAGCTGGTAGGAAAGGTAAGTAGAACCTACCCCTGCCCAAAATGGTATCCCATGCTCTTAGTGGGTCTTTTGTGGGACTTGAAATTATCAATGTAATTCTATTAGCATCTTCAATAATAAAAAGTAATTCTCATTGAGTTGAGTAGGATTAGGAATAAAATACATTGAAAACATACAAAATTATTTCAAGAAATTAATTGTAGAAAAAAACCATTTCAGGAAATCATTTTCTATCCAAATTTTTAGTCTCATAAAGTTTTTGCCATTTTGGGCTTGGGCTTGCTCTCATTGCTATAGACCCGTTATATACAGTGGAATAAAAAACAAACACCATATGTTAGTAAGAGATTTATTATTTCAAATTATTCCCTGGCTAGTTGTGATTTTCAAACTTCTCATCAACATTGTTTAGGTGACAGCAAATCATACAAAACCCTTTGTACTCAATGACAAACACACTGACTTTTGAGATGACTACATTCAAATATTTGTCAGGCTGAAACTTGAAAGATTAATGATCTCAAGATAGTATTTAGAGATAGGTTATGCCTGAGTTCAGTTCTGACAGCAACTGGTCCTTTTTTCTGAAAATAATAAAATACAAAAATAAGGTAGAGGTTATTTACTATGACTTGAGCCAGTTGTCAATTTTAATTTATTCCTTCACAGATTGTGTTTTTGACGTGAGTGGCTGGGAGAAAACCTTTGGAATAATGATGAGGTGTTGGTAGTTTTCATACGGCATGCTAGATAGCTGCCTAGGATAACAGTGTGGAGAGAGCAGTGAGTGAGGAAATAATTGATGTGCCATTTTTCACACTGGTCATGTAGTTTGAATTCCTTTCACAGAGACTTAATAAAAAACCTTCCATGTTTAAAGGCAATATCATGTATACCACACAGTGGTGAGATTCCAAATCTTTTCCTACCGATTCTATGAGAGAGCGCTTTTTGCGCGAACGCACGCTTCAAAGACCGCCCTTGATGTCAGCGCTGTTGAGCTGAGCTGCTTTTTAGCTGAGCTGAGGCGTGGCAATCCACTCTGCTGCGCAAATCAGCTGAGCTAAAAAACAGCGGGAATATTGGAGGGCGTGGCCAGCCAGAGGTGGTATTTGCCAGTTCTCCGAACGGCTTAAAATTTTCGCTGCCGGTATGCCAGAACCGGTCCGAACTGGCTGAATACTACCTCTGATACCACAGTAAACTTGGGAAGCTTGTTGTAACACAGCCAAAATGCACAGGTAAGAGAGGGCAGTGGCAGTTATTCTCTTGCAAAAGAAGGCAGCAGTTTAGATCTAATAAGCAAAAAAAAAAAGATTGGGGATCTGCCTTTACCTCTCCCCGTAATAAATGGTTGCGGAAAGAGGATGGGGCCTGCAGAGAAATCAGGTCACTCTGAATAGGAAACTAAGAACAGAAAGCAAGAAGTGGAGAATTCTGAGGAAGGACAGACGGCTTGCCAGCCAATTGGGAGCAGGTTTCCATCCTGCAACATTTTGCTGCAGATCCTACTTGTGTCATTGAAGACCAATTTCAGAGAGAGAGAAAACACTTCAAAGAATCATAATTAATGAAGCAGTAGACGTCTAAAAACAATCTATTACAGATCGCTAGTTCCGCCTAAAACAAAGCATTTCTCTATATTCCTCTCATAATGTCACCTCTCTTTTGGTAAGACAATCTTTCTGTCTCAAGGGATTTAAAAATAGAAAATGTTCCTTTGTTTCAGAGATATTATTCATAAGCATCTACATGTGCACGAGTTGATTTGATAATGGAATAATTGTCTAAAATCATACAATTAATACTCTTTTTAAAAAAATAATCTGGAGCTGACTATCCAGAATGCCTGGTCAGCATGAGGGTTTCCATTTTGGCCTGGGAAGATTTAGCATGGAATTAAATTGACTTCTGTCATTCTTCACTCTACAGCTGACAGACTAAACAAGTTGCCAGCAAAAGCAATTATCTTACGACAGATAATTTTATCTTTGCAGGAGCAGTGACGCTGCGTTTGCTTTTTGAGCAATGGCTAATATTTGTAATTCATTTTTAGGAGGGGGTGGGTGGGCAACCGTCCTTAGGAGTGAGACTGGTGTGAGATTAGCAAAATGGCTTGTTGTGATAAGACACAGAGAGGACTATAAATCTGAACAAGCAAAACCCAGTCAGGGAACTGCATCCAGCCTGCTGCTCCTGCTGTGTTAGCACTCCCATGCTCCCTTGCCTACCATTCCTCATTTTGTGGCATTTTGCTGACAGGGTAAACTGCTGACAGACCACCTTGGATCTCAGACAGTCATTCTGGTGCAAAGCACAATAATCTGGAGGGAACAACTTCTCGATGGCCTGTTCAGCACACTGCTAGGGGAGATTTGGCAACAGCCCGCAGTTCATGCTTACAGAGGGATCTGTGGTATAACTGACAGCAGATGATGAAGCTCTGAAATTACTTTCTGGTGTGTTTGAAAGTAAGACGCAAGAGTTTTGTGCCACCGCTTTGAGAGAGCAACACTTGCCTTTTCGTAGCGGTCTCCCCCTTCTCCCACACCTCTTGATTTAAAGTTTAACTCCCACCATTCCTTTTGCAAATTAAAAGAGTGGTTATTTGCATGCGTTTTGGCAGCTCATAACTCAGTTCCCATCCTCCCCCTCCCCCGCAGTTTCTTAAATCTAGACCTCAAAGAAAACGTTTCCCACTTCTCTTTTCTCCCTGCCAGGCATCCCTTTGCAACTACAGTGCACATCTGGCATTCTGCCTGCTACAGCCATTAAAAAAAGATTGGGAATAGGATGCATGGAAGAAGTTATAGGCAAAAACTACCTTGAATGCTTCAGTTCACACACATGGGTTTAAAACTACAGGGCCAGGTTTTGCTTATGTCTTTCCTAGAGTCAGCATGTGCACATCAGCAAGAGGTTAGGTTTGAGTTCTGTTGAATTTTCCCCACAGGTGTCTTCCAGAGGTGTTGGGATTGCTACTCTCAGATGTCCAAATCAGCTTGGTTTGCTTGGAGTTTGGGGTTTAGTTGGCTTGATGTTTTAGGAATTACAGTCATAACACACACAGAAAATACTAGCAAAACATCCAAATAGGAGAACCAATATCCAGTTTGCAGCCAGCAAGGCTATGTTTCCAATTATTAGGATAGAATACAGCTGGAAGGGACCTTGGAGATCTTGCTCAAGCAGGAGAACTTATACCATTTCAGAAAAGTGACTCTTATAAACCTCTATTGATGGAGCGCCCACGATTTCTGAAGGCAAAGCTGTTCCACTGGTTAATTGTCCTCAATGTTAAGAAATTTCTCCTCAATTCCAGATTGCTTCTCTCTTTGATTAATTTCTTAGA
The DNA here is from genome assembly GCA_032467955.1 of Pseudoxenodon macrops. Lineage (NCBI taxonomy): Eukaryota > Metazoa > Chordata > Lepidosauria > Squamata > Pseudoxenodontidae > Pseudoxenodon > Pseudoxenodon macrops. Next base: position 106,969 of record JANHFT010002310.1, on the reverse strand, counting down.
GCTCTTATAAGAGATCATATTGGTGTAATGGCAACATCTGATGGACAATGACGGAGAGCATGGAAAATGTCCAAGGTGGACCTTCTATTTCATATTTATACATACTTTATATTATATGATACATGGAACCTAAGTGATGAATAACCTCTACATAGACATCCCGTATTAAAATATTTTGGCCACAAGGGCCAAAGAGAGGAAGATTTAGCTATCCTTGGATGAGCTCGGAAATCAAGTAGGATTGTCTTACTTGGATTGGAAACTACCTGGATATTTCAAAGCTGTGGGATAGACTGCAGGAAAAATCCTAAAGGAGACATAGCAGAAGCTGCTTTCTTCACGCTGCAAGGAAAATTGTACAAATAGCTTGATTCTACCTACGCAAGTACCGGTAGTTCGTACCTTTCCAGAGCTACTAATAAACATTGAAGCATATTTTTTCTTGACAGTATGCATTGTGACTGCTTGAATGCTCCACTGTGAGTGTAGTCAACAACAACAAAAAAGGGATTTTTGAAGGTGAACAGAATCAGTAAAGAGAACAGGTTGAGCTAGAGCAGACCTGGGCATTTTACAGCCCCTGGGCCACATCTGGCCCTTTGGCTGTCTGTCAGACCAGTGTGAGGTCAATCGGAAATTACAAATCAAATGCAACATCTATTCTTGCCAGTAGCAGCTAATCAAAACCATATAATTCACTGCTTTTTTTAAAGTGATAAAATTAATATTGGACAGAATTAAGTTTCAGCCTATTGGTTCAGCCCATAACAGAGGTCCCTGTTTTTCATGTGGACCCTTGGGAAAATTAATTGTTCACCCCTGGGCTAGAGTATGCATCACATACTCAGTTACTAGTAAGTTCTCACATTGACAAAATACAATGCTGTGCGAATCCACCCATAGCTATGGCTACACACAGCAGTTAATATGGATGCTACAGCTAGATATTCAAACTCAAGAGAACACTGGTATTATTACTAGATAAAGAGGAGAACTAGAGCATTCTCAATGCTATCTCCTTTCCTTCCAAATCATCTACTTCATCACTGTTTACAGATTGATCTTTGTTGACCTCCTGCTTTCCACATAAATCATACCTCCCAGAGAAAACCTTGTCAAACATTCCTACATTGACTACAAATCCCTTTTGCTTCATCTCTTTTGCTCCTGAGATCTTTGCAGAGAAACAAACATAGAGAACCGGGAAATGAGGTAAAGCTGAACACATAGTCAGAGGCAGTGACTCCAAATGTCCAAAAGATATCTGCGAGACAAGGGCAGTCTTATGATGACTTATCATGAGTCAGAATCTTCACAAGACCCAATTCAATCAAGGCAAACGTAACAAGCTAGCTAGAGTAATGTTCTGATGTTTTGAAGCAATTCTCCAACTTGGCTCCATCTAGATGGGTTTTTGGATGGTTACAAGTAGTCTTCCTTTACAGATTATAATTGAGACCTGAAACTTGGTTATTAAACAAATTAGGTAAAACCAAGATTGTGCTTGTGATCTTAGTTCAGCTTTCCTTTGGTGTGTAAACCTGTGCAAGTTGTATATGCAAAGATTGATCACAATGTTACTTTTTAAATATAATTGTCATCATTGTGAATGGTCATTGTCTGAGGCAGTCATTTAACAAAGACTGCCTATGTTCTCAGAATTCTCAACCATCAATTTTAAGGTTGAAAATTCTAAGCTCTATGGATCTGGCTCACCCAAAGGGAAGCCAGTTGGATAAAACTGGTTACAAGGCTGCCATGAATTGATGTGAACATTGAAAACTACTTTGGGTCAGTTCAAATTACATTATTTATCTAGCTTTATACTGTATAATTTAAGTGAGTAAAAACAGCCTCAGTATTTCATCCAGAGGTGGGTTCCTAATGGTTCGGTCCTGTTCTACCGAACCATTAGTAACTTACCAGCACTGTTCAGTAGAACTGTTAGTAACCTGGGCCTGCCATGCTCCCAAACTGGTTCTTTTGGCAGCGCTGTAGGCACCGCCATCTTGGATTTTTAAAAGCACTGCACAGCGCTCCCCTGAGGGAACCAGCAGTAAGAAAACTTAAAACCCACTTCTGATTTCATCTAAGCTTCAACTCTCAGCTACGTAATCATTTGCATCGAGTGGTTTTACTACAATACTAATAATGAAAACTTTCAATTTATTTTTTGGGCTCGTTTAGCTAAGTCTGCTTTGAACATTATCTGCATACAAAGAGATTGTGAGTTGTGTGCGTGGGAATGGACGCACAGAATCTTCTGAAATGTTCTTGGAGAGCACAATGCTATTTTAAAATCCTACTTTTTAAACTACAAGTTCCTGACGAGCTAGGACGTACGGTAAATGAAATTGCTGAAGAAAAGTGGTTTGAAGCTTGCAAATGGCATGTTACAACACCTGGAAAATTTGGCTGGCTATCTCATAGATGCCTTCTATAAAAACTTCCTTCCAAGTCCCAGCTATGGCTGTTTTGCTTGGCTCTTTCTCTGTACCTGAGCATAATGACACTTTGTGAACAGTTCTGGTGCGCATATGCTGAAAGACACTATAGAAATCTTGCTTATTGCTTTTGGCTGCAACAATGGCAATGGCAGCAGACTTGGACTTTGAATTTATACTCAGACATTCATCTTCCTCAGAGAGTTTGGTATCTTAAGAAAAACAACAGGAGAAAGGACGTTGTTTTAAATATATTATTAAAGTATATGGCTGCCAAATAGTATATTTGGTACAATACAGACTAAATGGTATCATGCTTTTTATCAACATAAGATGACTTCCACAAAAAGCTTCTTCAAGCAAAAGAGTTCTTTGCAAAAAAATTAAAAATTAAATTAACTACATCACATTAACGTGATGCCTGCTCCAACAGTATCAAATTGAGAACATTTGGAAAGCAAGTAAAATCGCCTTCTGAGATTAAAATCTAACATTCTTTTTCATTCATGCTATTCTTACTATAAGAGAATGAAACATTTATCATATGAGATAACTGGATCAGAGTAGCACGCAATGCTATGATTGCTTCAACAACAGCTGAGTTAAATAAATCACAGTGGGATGAATTCACAAACTTGGTGAATTATAACCATTTGAATATAAAACTAGTGCATTTTGCAGCCTAATATTTATTTGTTAAATTTATTTGCCGCCTATTTCACTGTGGGGCTACTCTAGGTGACTTACAATAATAAAGGAAGAAAATTAAAGG
>JANHFT010002310.1:86933-103653 GCA_032467955.1 Pseudoxenodon macrops | reverse complement strand
GGAAATTTTGAGTAGTTCGGAGAACCGGCAAATACTACCTCTGGCTGGCCCCAGAGTGGGGTGGGAATGGAGATTTTGCACGTCTACCAAGCCACACCACACTCACCAAGCCATGCCCATAGAACTGGTAGTAAAAAAAGTTGGATTTCACCACTGGTATGTATATATCAAGTTTAATTTCTGGATATGTAAAAATAATCAGTTACTTTGGGTTGTTCAGACTTTTGAATGGTTATCAGTTCTTCAATGTTATCCTTTTAATTTCATTTTACATTTACATTTCCTATCAAGAAATCAGTACAGGGAAATTCTATGCAGATGAAAATTGTGTGTGATTTTTGCTATTTAAACATATTAGTCATTCTGGCTACCAAAATGTATACTACAAAATGCATACTACCATTCTGGCTATCAAAATGCATACTACTTTCATCTCAGATAATACAACAGTTCATAATTTACTCGTGGATTTAATAGTACATAAAGCAGCCCTCAGAAATAACATCAAAGTAATCTGTACCTGCCCCGAATTAATTGATTTGATCATTCATTCATAAATAAACAAGTTATCTCTCTCTCTCTGTCAATTTCAGCTGCAAATTGTGTTTATACATATCAACAATGGGAAAAGCATATGTTAATCAGTTCCAAAAAAGGATTCTTTGATATATCCAATAGCATATAATTGTGTTGGATCATGATATGAGGGTTCTACAGCTAAGGCTGTTATCTTCAAAAAAGAGTACCATGGTTTTTGGGGATGCTAAATCAATAAACAGAGCTTGTGTTTCACTGCTGCTCACCTTGATTCAGAACACCCGAAAAGTTAGGGAGGATCTCTTACCACTACTTAATTATTTTTGAATTTAGGATTCTATTTATAATTTTGTGAAAAAAGGTCTGTGTTTATGCTTAAGGAATCAAGTCAGGTATTCATACTTTGAATGTTTATGGTACTAATCTCCCTTTCATGCCTGTTTTTGACTGGTAAGCATTGTGGCAGACTCACACTGCAAAATATTTGTGCCTCACGTATGTAAATTGGGGTTACACATACTCTGCTTAAACTTTGTGAACTGTTTTGAATGTTCAATATTTCTGCATAAATATGACCTAAAACGCGATCTGTTTTCCACACATCCTAAAAGTAGATAAAAGAGAATCCAATTTTTAAAAATGCTATTGTTTACCTATGTTGTACAACATCCAGATCTTCCAAGGTGTCCGGAATCTCCATATGTTCCAGCCATTTCTCTTTCTCGCTCATCCAAAGCTCACATGCATCAGTCTCACTTAATATAGTATAGAGATCCAAAGCATCCTGTAGCTTCTGCCTGCGCAAATCTGCCAGAGACACCACCTCATTATACATTGCCTGGATAGCCTTGAGTCTGTTGTCAAATCCTGGAACGTCCCGGAATTCCGCCGGGAAGCTCTGTGCTTGCCTATTCAGGTTGTCAATAATTTTCTTATTGTTTGCTACCTCATCCAAGAGATCTCTGTGCTTTTTAACCAGGGCTTGAGTGGAATATTCATCATGCCCCACATCATCACTGGATACTAGCCGATTAGCATCTTGGAGCCAGGCCATCAAGTCATCTGCGTCAACCTGGAACTGGAAAAAGCTTTCTGCATCTTGCAAGTTCTTCTTGCGGAAAGCTGCCAATTCCTGCAACTGGGACCAGAGAGCTTTCACTTCTTCGATCCTGCTGCGGATTTTTGATGCTCCAAAATGCTTCTCGGCAATCATGCTTTCTCCCTCCTTGATGGTCTGCTTCAGGTGAGCCCCTAGGCCACGTAGCTCATCCTCGAAGGCTTTGTGTTTCCTCTGTAAAATGAGAATACTGGTGAGGTCTTTCCCATAGTCCAGGGAAGAATAGATCTGCTCTTTCTCCCTGATCCAACTTTCAGCTTCATCCAGTTCCCAAAAGAACTTCCACTGGCGCTTGGATTGGTCAAGACGAGCTTTCCTCTTTGCAGCTAAAGCAATCAGCTCTTGGTAGTATAGTTCCAGGAGGTTCACACGGTCACGAATTATTTTGGGATCACATGGCTGATAACCTGCACACGGCACGTAGGCAAAAATTACAAGTAGTTCTAACACAGAACAGACTTTCCTTTACATTAATAATCTTATGGTTTAAATTTTTGGGTACAATTCATACAATAAATGTGAAAAATAACTATCATTTTTGCTGATTTCAAAATCAGGGAATTTATGACTTGCCATTTGGAAGAGAAACAATGCAAACCAACCAAAGAATAAAAAGGGAAATATTTCAGGAATGGTGGTGTGCTTGTTTAAAAAGACTGGCACCTTTTCTGGCAATTGTACTGAATATAAATATTTAAAGGTACATGACAAGTCTTATTATAGAGGTATAGCAGGGGATATAATCATATAATAATTATATTAGAATATATAATTATATAATAATGAAACAAAACAAGTTCAAGACTTTGCCCCCCCCCTTTCTGTACTTTCTTTCTAACTATTCTTATCAGTGATGCCACAAGTGCTCTAAAAGTCAGGAACCAGGAACACCAGCAAAGTCAACGTTCAAACCACAATAACCCACTAGGTGAATGCTATATTATTCATAAATGTCATACTGAGTATATGTCATGTTCTCTATATAGGAAGACATTCCGGGAGGAAAAATTGAGACTCTGGAAGAAATGAGCAAAAACTGGCAATTACTACACTAAGCAACACTACGAAAATCTTTCCAGTATCATTCAAATTGCATCATTCACAGTCCTTGTGTTCACAGTTCAAGGAACCAAAAATCCATAAACACCCAGCTATCATTCTAAAGCACGCGTCCATCACCTACGACTCTCAAGTTTAGAATCAAGAGAGATTCTAGTTGAATGTAATGAATTATACAGCTACCAATTCAATCAATCAATAAAAATATTGACAAGGTATATACAAGCATTCACTTCAAACAACCAATAAGAAAATAAACTTTCCAGAGGCTAGATATAGCCTGTCCCTCTTCATCCCTTCTCCTTTTATATAGACGCAAACACCAATGATATGCTCATTCTTAGCAATCTGGCAAACACTTACCATCTCCATTGGCAAATTTAAGGGCAGCTGCGTTGACAGCATGAATCTTCTCTGCCTGAATAGCCATGTCAGCCTCCATCAACTTATGCTTCTGAAGCAAGTCTTCTGCTTCCAACAGATGCTTCCCAGTTTCAGGAGATGAAAGTTTTACCTGAAAATATATAAAAAGAAACTGCATTTCTCTTTCTTTTAAAAGTATGGAGTGGACCCTTGACCACCACTACCACCCTTTTTTTTAAAGGAATAGCAGTTTAGGATAAACCTGAGAAAAGAAGCAGGAACAATCCATGTTTAAGAAAAACAATTCAGGGAAAGATATATTTATTTTATGGGCACACAGCTGTCTCTTCCTATGGGACTAATAACATGGCATTCTGAATCCTGTTGGGGAAGACACTTAGGAAGACAAATTTGGATGGAGAAACAGAGGCAATGCTCTCTTCCATGTACTCCCAGATTGTACTCCCATGGGATTACAACCCACAGTTCTGAAGCAATTGGCAGACATGATCCCAGAACCACTGAACCATATCTTTCAAACATCTTGGAGCGCTGGGGAACTCCCAGATGATTGGAAAAGGGAAGATGTAATTTCCATCTTCAAAAAAGGAAGAAAAAAACAGATCCTGGAAATTACAGACTTATCAGCCTGACATCAATACCTGAGAAGATTCTTGAAAAGGTAATCAAGCAACAACTCTGTGACCACTTAGAAGGAAACAGTCATAACCAGAAGCCAACATGGATTTGTCAAAAACAGTTTATGCCAGACAAATCTGATTGTATTCTTTGACAAAGTGATAAAATTAGTGGACCAGCAAAATGCTGTGGTTATAATGTACTTGGATTTCAGTAAGGCATTTGATTCAGAAGACCACAAACTATTAGGTACTTGATAAGACAGAAAATTTTAACCGCTCTCAATGTGTATTCCTTAATGCAACTGCATCTACATAGAGGGAAGTATGTAGTGGAGGCTCTGTCTTAGGCCCAGCACTCTTCAATATCTCCATCAATGATTTCGATGAGGAGATAGAAGGAGAACTCACCAAATTTGCAGATAAGACCAAGCTGGTAGGAATAGCCAACACTTCAGAAAATAGACTTAAGATACAGAAGGATCCTGACAAACTTGAACACTGGGCCCTATCTAACAAAATGTAGAGAAAAGTAAAGTTCTACATTTAGGCAAGAAAAACCAAATGCACGAGGTATAGTATAGGTAAAACCTGGCTCAATAGCAGCAACTGCAAGAAGGATCCTGGAATCCTAGTGGACAATCATTTAAATATGAGCTAACAGTATGCTGCAGCTGCCAAAAAAAAAGCCAATGCAGTCCTTGGCTGCATTAATAGAGGGATAGAATCAAGACCACATGAAGTGTTAATACCATTTTATAATGCCTTGATAAGATTACACTTGGAATATTGTATCCAGTTTTGGTCGCCATGATATAAAAGAGATTTTCAGACTCTAGAAAAAGTGCAGAGAAGAGCAACAAAGATGATTAGGGACTGGAGGCTAAAACATGAAGAACATAGGAATTGGATATGTCCAGTTTAATGAAAAAAGGAACTGTGATGACATGATAGTAGTGTTCCAATATTTAAGGGGCTACTACAAAGAAGAGGGAGTCAACTGTTCTCCAAAGCATCTGAAGGGAGCAATGGATAGAAACTAATCAAGAGGAGAAATTTCCTGACAGAATAATTAATCAGTGGAACGACTTGCTTCCAGAAGTTGTAGGTGCTCCAACCCTGGAGGTTTCTAAGAAGAAACTGGACAACCATTTGTCTGAAATGGGTTTCCCGCTTGAGCAAGGGGTTGGACTAAAAGACCTCCAAGTTCCCTCCCAACTCTGTTATTCTGTAACATCCTGTCAAATTATTAAAATAGGCTCTACCTGATGGTGCTTCTTAACAACATATAGAAAGTACAGCAAATTCAGAACAGAGTAACCATGCCGCTGGCAAGTACCAGTTTGATAAGATGTCTTAATCAAGAGGTATTTCAAAGTAGCTTTCTAAACAGCTTGTAAAATGTAAAATATTTTTAGGGCTAGTATAATCAATACTAATGAAGTTGGTCATTTATCAGTCTGAGGTGTTGTTTTTCATTATATGGTTTTTATCAGACTTTAAGGAGCCTGGCAAGATTCTTTACACGTATCAATAACTTAAACCAATGTTATAATGCAGTACTTGGGCCTCTATTCCCATTTTCCAATTTATCTCCAGCAATCCACCAAGTTCTATCCAGATCTCTTCTTACTTTTATCTCCTCTATCCAGTCGATGCTATGCAGCATGTCCTGAAACAGCTGCTGCAGTGTCAGATTCATCTTCAGCCTCTGGCGCCGTGCTTGCAGCAGTTCCAAGAGGTACTCCCAGAGTCGCAGGATACTGTCCTTGCGAGCATTTATGCGCTTGATGTCATGGTAATTCTCTAGCTCCAGTTCCTTGGCCACCTCCTCTATAGTCTGTACCCGTTCTTTATAGGCAGCTGTGTCCGTTTCAATGGCTTCATGCTTCTTCTTTGCTGCCTCCACAGCTGGCAAATCATTTCCGAAGTTATCCTGTCCCAAGTAAAGATAGTTGTGTCAGCAATATCTTCGCTGCCTATTGCCATTCACACTGAGCATCACAAAATGAAATGCATGCGTAAAATAACACAGCACAGCTTTTAGGGGCAAATACAAGGTTTTTAATGGCCTGCTAACTGCTTGCTTGTAACTACCCATTATGGTAGGCTGTGAAGGGTGGGCAAAGGATGCTGCATTACAGAGCCACCTTGACTCCAAATATAGGATTGAGGTGGTGCTGCAATGCAAAAAAGAAGCAGGGCACCACTACACTTTGTAAAGCTGCATTGAAGCAAACAACTCCATAATCTGACCTTTAAACTCCTTGGGCAAGTGATGTTCCTGTTCCTGTATGGAGAAGTACTAAACCACAAAACTTCATCCAAAGGTAGGTTCCTACCGGTTCTGTTGAACCGGTAGTAACTCCGTGATGACATCATGGAGCCAGTTCTGTCGGTATCTCTGTGGGCGCCCCCATCTTGGATTTTGCTTCTGCGCATGCACAGAAGCTAATTTTTGACTGCCCCGTGTGCGCTCGCACGCTTTGAGCGAGCGCTCGAGACACGACCCTGAGCAAACCGGCAGCAAGAAGATTAAGAACCCACCTTTGACTGCATCATATGCAGGTCAATACTTTTATGCAATAAACATTTATTCATTATAATTTATAAAACATTTGGTAATTCACTCAATTTTCAGGATAACACATGATCCCCCTAAAAATGGCAATACTGTATACAAATAGTACATTCAAAGTAGAAATATACTATTTGTGTACAATAGTACAAAACAGGAAAGCGGGTCATTTTCAAAGAACAAAGGATTCATGATATTTTGAAGAATTGATCATAAGTACATCTCACGAGAAACTCACATAGTCATGAATATACTGCTGGTGTAATTTGATCAAATTGAATTACATTTTATTATTTGTTTGATTTTTATCCCACCTTTATCATTGTTTATAAATAACCAAAGGCAACAAACAAACCAAACGATCCTTCCCCCTATTTTTCCCACAATAACCTTGCAAGGTTGGCTGGGCTAAAAGAGTATGTGACTGGACCAATGTCACCCGGTCAATTTTTCATGCCTAAAATGGGACTAGAAAACTTATCATGCATAACTGTCTACAATTTTAAGTTTTGCACCTATTTCTGGATTTATCTTCCATCTAACTTCTACCAAACTCTCCCCATCATTCAGAAAACGTCTTGCAAAAACTCAGAGCTTATTTTATATATTAGATATTGGCTACTTGGGATATTCTGGTGAATATATATACTTGATTCATGTACCTATTATTCAATGGGAGATGTTTGCTCATATGTACACAAAATTCCCACATGGTTCAGGCCACAAACTATTCTGAATGTAAGAAATAGTATTCCCCAAGATGACATTTTTTATTTCTTTTTTTTTTATAATCTTAAAATAATTATTTATTACCGAGATACCAAAGATCAAAACAAATATACTTTCTGGCTTCGGATTAAATGCTTTATATGCAGAAGCTTTTTCAGAAAGTATAATTACACACCCTGCAAAGTCCCAGAGAGTTCTTTATTACCTGTGCCACAAGGCGTTGATTTTCACTAAGCCAGGTCTCTCGCATTGCAGCCTTGCGATCAAAGCGTCGGGCAAGCTGCTCCAGCTTCTCCTGCCTTATAAGCTCATTTCTCAGTGCTAGTTCCCGTTCATGCTCTGCCTTTTCCAATTTCTCCCAGGCCTGTGCAAATAAGAATACACTCTAAATAAACTACAGAAACTTCTATAACTATTGTTGTTGTTGTTGTTGTTGTTAGTTGCGAAGTCTTGTCCGACCCATCGCGACCCCATGGACAACATTCCTCCAGGCCTTCCTGTTCTCTACCATCCTCTGGAGTCCATTTAAGATCATGCCTACTGCTTCAGTGACTCCATCTTGTTTTCGGCCTTTTTTGGGCGGGAGGAATTGTTTGGATTTTTTTCCTACTGTGCATGCGTGCGCCCATGAGGCACACCCACATGGCGTGGGAGGCCAGGAGCCAGCGGCGACGGAAGTTAGAACCCACCCCTGCTCCCTTTCCTATACTCAGATGAACTAGGGGAATCCTTCATATTTTTCACTCTTGTTGCTTTGATAATGGATCTCCCCTCTCTCTATCAAGTCATCTTCCTTACTCTTTACACTAGTGGAAAACATAGGAAACTTGCAGTCCAGGGTAGTGATCATCTCCTGGAACTATTGCAGAATGAGGTCTCCCTAGGGATCCATATTTCTCCCACTCTTCTGACATTCTGTAAACAGCGTAAAACCTGGTTGTTCCTCCAGACCCTGGTCTGTGATATAGGTTGAGTCCCTTGGGTTGCTTACCATTGCCAGCTTGACTTCTATGGTTTCGTTCTGATCAGCTGTCTTAATATTTTTCTTGACATATATTATTTTCTTTAAATTGTGCTGGTCTGTGACTGTAATAAAGATTGAATTGAATTATTTTAATTATTATATGTAAGTCACTCAGAGTTGCTATAGAGCTATAGTCCCTCTATGTGCATGGTGCTTCTACGTCCTGGTATTTTTTATAAGGTGGGTATGCATTGCTTATAACTGATATTTCATTTTTCTTCCTCAGCACATCACTCAAAATAGCTTTTCTGCATGTACATTTAGCACATGTGCGCTTTACATTTGCAGGCACTTAGAAGGTCCTGGAAAAAATGCAAATTATGGAGTCCTAAGTAGTATTAAGCAGAAAAAAAGCTCCCTTGTTTCCCCCCCCCCTTATTTTGTTTGATGAAAGCAATTTGGCTTCTGAATTTTCCATCCAAGGATAAAGGAATATTAGTGAAATGCTTATGGATGGACTGTGGTGCTCTTGCACTTTTTAGTTATGAGGTTTTTTCATAGTTCAATTCTCTCTCTAGCAATCTGAAAGCTTCATGGTGTCTTTCACATCCGTTAAATCCTAGGGAAAACATTACTAAGAACTGTTCTCCTTTCTCAGGCTGGGGAAACTGGACAGCCAGGGAAGGTGCAAAGTGACAGAAAGATGTCTTTTAACAATCCCCAGAGTGGATGCACCTTCTACCAGCTTCAACAGTTAAGGGGGAAAAAATATCATCATGATCATTCAAAATATTTTCTCAAACTCTGTGATAATGAGAGAGAGAAAAACAGGAGAAAAACATTTCTGAGAATGTGCAAGATGGATTTTGGCACAGTCTTAATTTTACCTACATCTGTGTAAGTCCGTTATCGTAAAAGGAATTGGAAAGTTCATAAATACTTCCAGCAGATGGCAATAAAGTCAGTTTAAAGAAAAAGGCACCAAAAAAAAAGTCACACCTAAATACTGTCTGTGGTTTGCTATGCTTTAATGTTCTTCCACTCACCTCTCCTTCTACTGTTCCTTTCCCTATGTCTCTGCTTCTAACAACAGCTGAGTGCATAGATAATGCTCCTTTCTCTGTATTTGATGTTTCATAAGGTCATCTATGATCCATAAAAATATACGCAGTGATATCTAGGGTAATCTTCAAGAAGCTACAGCTTTAATATAATTTCTTATAATTATAAGAAAACAAAATAACCAAGACAACACGATGTTTATTATGCACTAAATAAATGTAATAGGAGAAAATTAATAAAACTTTATTTTAAAAAAAGAAGATGCAACTTTGTCATTTTCAGTTAAAAAGAGGTAGGCATGTCAATTCACCCCATTTCAGCTTTTACTTTATACAGAGAAAAAATTATTCAACCACACATTTCTTTTCCCCCCACAGAAATTCTGCTCAAAGTAAAAGTCTGTAGAGATTCTCAGTCATCCAGGTCATGGTTGTCCCAAAGGTACTTTTAGGAGGCAACTGGACTTCCTTGTGCACAAGAAAGTCCAGTTGCCTCCTAAAAAAGCACCTTTGGATATGCTCAAAGTAGTTATTGATTTCCTCCATTTGGAAAGAAACTAGCTTTATTCCTATTTAAATTTAGTCTTCAATATTTACAATAGAGCAGTAGCTGATATGGACAGTATATTGAAGCTTTTATAAATTTCACATTTCTATATGTAGGCAATCCCCACTGTTTCTCCATGGTGTGTGTGTGTGTGTGTGTGTGTGTGTGTGTGTGTGTGTGTATACACACACACCCAAACACAGAGCAATCTAGGCTTTTAAACCCATTTTTTATCTTTAGAACAAGCTTGTGAAATAAAATATGTTGGAAAATGATTAACCCACAAAGCCTAGTAAACTATAGAGCAGAATGGAGATTTGAACCTACCTGGCCCTAATCCAGCATTTTAATCTCTATGTCATATACAGGAATATTCAAAGCTATCTGGCTTTAAAATGGCAGATGCAACTAGGTAATCAAATTCATGCTCCCTTTTCACATGCGCACATACACACACATTACACACCTGTAAAAAAGAATAGGGCTTAGATCATCCAGACACACCCACCATTTTTAAACCAGTGGACATTGCTGAGCACGTATATTTATATCATAAGTGGGAGGGCCATCAACACTTCTAAAATATGTCTGGCTCCTTTAATAAATACCAGAAAGATGCCACACTCATACAAGTTCCATAGCCCGCAGAGTCTCAATAAAGGTTGGATTGCTAGATTGGCACCAGATTGAATAGGGCTCACTAAGAGCAACACAAGCTCTCTTTTAGGGTGTAATGAAAGTGGGGGAAATTCAGGTTCGGAACCTGCCAGGGTGAGGACTAAAACAACGGAGAGATTGCTCTGTACACTATATAAAAGCACATGACTGAAGCAGAATGATTGCATAGTAAAAACCTTCTCTGTAAGCACCCATTGGCTGGGTTAACACAACACACACACAAACACACACACACAGTCTTTGAAAAGCTCCGTTAATGAGCATAGTTTGTCTTGGTGACAAATTCCAGCTTCAGGAAATCCAGAATGGAAGCTATTTGGGTTTGGATGAGACCGTATATTGTGAAGCTTTCTTTAACAGCTGCACATAATGGGAAAAACTGGTGGTGAACATGTACTCATTAATGGAGGTTTTTCTAGGTTTAACATGCCCAGAATACTTCATGGAGCTATCGTAAGCTGATAAGAGTAGCTGCTGGAGTATCCTATATATCACCATGAATTGTGTAAGAAAAAGAGATGGAGGAAATTATCCAGTTCTTTTTTTAAAAATGAGGAAAGCTAAATCTAATTAATGTGAACTTTGTGAAACAGAAGTATTACTTTCCTACCGTAGCAAGATTTGTCTTTTTTTTAAAATAATCAATGGCCTGCCAGCCATTTGACTAGAATTCCTTCTTGCTCTCTTTGCTAGAGAAGTAATCCTGACCTTGTGTTCTCCAAGAAATCCGTTTTTCTAAAAAAAAATTGAACATTTCAATTGGGTGGCTTGAGAAAGAATTATCTTGGAAATTTTTAAACTGTCAAGTCAAGCTTTTTATTGTAGGTGAAAGAAGCAGAGTTTCAGTGGCCTTTTTTCCTGTTAGAGAAATTAAATAGATTGCCCAAGAGATTTGATTAAGTTGATATTTTGCACTAAAGCCACCTATGTTTCAACCATGATTTGTTGAACAAGTCAAAATTAGCTGGGTTGATGCAACATTGTGACTTAGCATGGTGTGGAAACACAGCAAGGCTTTGTATTTTCAAGTTACATTAAACTAAAATAGGGCAATGTTTTGGTGGTTGGTAGGCATGCTAAATTCACCGAGAAACAGCTGAAGTGAGGAAACAACAGATGATGATAAAACAGAATAGGTCATGTCATGCTCATACATGAAGGAACCAGACCTTTTTGATTCTCCTGGTTTGTGTGAAAAATGGAGTGGTATTTCTTTTACTCTGTGATAAAGCTAAAGCTTTTGTCATTCAGAAGTGTGAAAACCAAAATAAAGGCGATGCTGTGAGTCACACAGAAAAAAAGTTTTTTTAAAAAATAACAAATTGAGGTTTGCATGCCATCCTGAGCTTTCACAGCAACAACATAGCCTATACCTGCATGAAGCCTTAAGGCTGGTTTAGTGACAAAACACCTGCTAACCTGTTCACAAGTGCTGCTTCCAATGAGCCCATCCATGGCCTAACTCCCCACACTTGGTGTAACATGTGTCTATGACTCCGTCCAGTTCAAGGAAATCACAGATCAAAGGTGTAACTTGTTTTATTTGTTTACAGTGCCAGAGTCTTCTTTTCTTTTTCCTTTTTTTCCCCTTTGGTGGATGAAGTCAGAATCTGATGTTTGTACATCATGCTAAATTTGGCTTGCTAAGCCCAGCTTGTTCCTAACCACATTTATAGCTATGTTTGTGAAAGCATTTTTTTCCTTGTCAGTTACTTTCCTTTGAAATGTAACACTTCTCTGCTTTTAACACAGGCTGCTACGGTACTTATGCACCAGAAAGAAACAAGGGCACTGTATAGCATAAACATGTACAGTATATTATCTTGTGCACATAAATGTAACAGTGTGAATTGGTAAATAACTAATATACCTTAAAGACATATTGCATATAATACAAAGTGGCAGATGAAAGCTTCATAACCAGAGATCAGGAGGAATCTGTGAAGAAGAAAAATAGACACCTTAAATTGTGTTGCTCCCATGTTTTTTTCCCCTAGCAATGTTGTGAAAGTGGTTTGTTCAGAATGTTTGTTCCACTTTCCAATCTAGTCAAGACAGCCAGTGTAATATAATGGTTATGGCACCAGGCTAGAAACTGATAGACTGAATTCTTGTCCTGCCTTAGGACTGACTTGGGCCAGTCAGTCTCTCTCAGCCCTGGCATGAAGGTAATGGCAACTCACATTTATAATCTTGCCAAGTAAAGTGCAGGAACATGTCCAGGCAGTCACCAGAAGTCAAAACTGGCCCAAAGGCAGAGAAAAAAGGTGTAGCAATAGTCCTTGGGTTCTAAGCAATCGTCATCCAAATGCTAACCAGAAGTAACCTTGTTTAGTTTCACCACCCCTATAAGATTGATTGAAGCGACAGGGTTATTTTGCCTGATATGACAAGTCTTCTAATTGCAAAAGAGAGGAAAAAGCTTTGATCTAATTGGGCCAGAAGTTCATGTATGAGTCAAAAGATTAGCAAAGTTTGTAACTTTTCACCAATTACTGAAAGCATGACTTCAAAGGAGATAAAACCGCAAGGGTTTTCATTTCATTTCATGACAAGTGAGGTAACCCACATGCAGTACGTGTGTTTTTAATTTGCATAGAAAATGGAATCATAGGGCTGGAAGAGACCTCCAGAGGTTTTTAGTCCAATCCCCTGCTGAAGGCAAGAGCACTAACAACAGCACTTATAGTATATACCGCTTCATAGTGCTTTACAGCCAGTGGTGGGATTCAAATAATTTAACAACCGCTTCTCTGCCCTTATGATTTCTTCCAACAACCAGTTCACCAAACTGTTCAGAAAGTTAACAACCGATTCTCCTAAAGTGGTGCGAACTGGCTGAATCCCACCACTGTTTACAGCCCCTCTCTAAGTACTTTACAGAGTTAGCATATTACCCTCAACAATCTGGTTTGTCATTTTACTTTGGTGAGCCATGCACACATCCTGGCTTTATGTATACAAAGGTTCTACATATATAATTTCCATGTACATTTATGCAAAAAGCATGAAACGGGCAGTCAGTATGTTTGTTTCCAAACCTATGGAGTTCACGCTGCATAACTCCACACCCTCTCATTGATCACTTTTCATCTGACATCACTGGTTCCTTCTCTGTTCCTTTATCTCGAATGCTATCTTTAAAAGTATCTTGGCCCATGTGAATGGGATTATATGTGATGCTTGATTTGTGCAGGCCGCATCTGAATCTTAGTGGTGGGTGGGCTGCAGCTGGCAGGCCATTATCTCCCGAGTTCCCTATCTTTAAGGAAGAAAATTGTGGTGATTTCACCTCCCTAGCTTGTTGTAAGAACGACTGTAGATAAGGAAAACAGTTTAATGCCTTAGAGGGAGATGGATCAGCAATAAATCAGGCATAAGGAAGGCCGTGTTAAAGACCTCTCCTCAGGGTGGCTTTTCAGCTGATTATCAGAACTATTAAAGGCAGCAGCAAATCTGTTTTGATATTTAAAATTTTTCAAGGGCATTTACAGCAGTTAGGCTAGTGACCTCACCTCCCTCCCTTATACACTTGGAGGTTTGTGTGTGTGTATGTGTGTGTATGAGTATGTGTGTCTATTCCAGCCATATGTAAATTCCCTTTGCAGTCAAATGTGCCACTCAACAGTTTGGCCAGTGCCTTGCCTGAACACTTTGAAGTGTTCCTCCCTCAAATCTATGATGGACATTTTCTTTTTGGAGAACACGGATGTGAGGCCAGCTGGGAGCTCAAAATTCTCAAACGTGCCATGGGAGGGGATGAAGAGGAGCAAGAAGATGAAAGGCAGTTGTATTTTCCCAGGTGATGCCATTCTTAAAACCGTCCTGGGTTTTCTCACTTCAACTTTGCCAGGAAAAAAAAAAAGCAAATAAAGGGGAGCTATTTGGATTACACCAAGGAGGGGTGTGTGTGTGTTCTTGGTTTCCCTCCACACTGCTCTTTCATCCCCTCCCCCCTTTTTTCCCCTTCTGTAATCAGCACTATCCACCGAACGAGAAACCAAAATAAACTTTATCAAGGGCAGATTCATGTGGGCAGTTCATCGGATCTGAAGTATGGTCCTGGAGGCGGATGAATGGCATTTCGCAATAGAGAAATCCTAACCGGTGTTTACACTGAGTTTGAAGGGTAAAAAAGCAGAACAAATGCAGGGAAAAGAAACAACAGTGGGAGAGGGAACAGCAAGGGGTCGGGAGTGCCAAAGGATTGCCCTTTGATTATATCCTTCTCCGTTACTGCTGCAACATGGGATCCCCAGGAGTCCAAGATCCGTGTGGTTTCAGGCATTGAAAATTTAAAAAAATGGAATGCCTTCCTGATTATAATGGGACCCACAAGAGAAACTAGCAATAGTCCATTATGGTGCAATACGCAGTCCATCTAATTAGCTGCAGAGTGTACCAAATGCTTTTGGAGGCCCACAGAAATGGAATATTCTATGCTGGATTGTTTTGCTCTTTAATATTTTTAAAAAAAATAAATGACCTGGATGAAGATGTAGGAGATGCACTTATTAAATCTTCAAAAAGCACAAAACTGAGTAAAGCTGTCAACGCTACAGAAGCCGGCATTAAGATGCAGAGTGAAGCACTGGACTGAAACTAACAAGATGAAATTTGAGAGAGATGAATGCAGATATATATATATCTGCTGGCTCAGGTCAAGGCCAATCTTAATTATTTTACTTTAAAAACGACTGCTTTTTCATTGCTTTCCAAAGTTTCTTATTTTTTTCACAGTAGACAATCTGGGATGGTAGTCTTGTAAACAGGAGACAAAAACCTAGCACTTTCCAGGGACTGTTTTCTTGCAATTAGTATTTGGTGACATGCTGCCTCAAATCAGATGTAACTTGGAATCTTTAAGACCAATAGCTCTTGTTAGAACTGTCTCCCATGCAATTATCCAAAAGTTCTTTAAAGTCATAGAAGTGACTGGTCAACTATACATTTTGTGGTATGGTAATGAAATGCACAAGTTCATTATGTATTCTGTGAAGAGGCATTCCTTTCGATTCTTTGAAATCTCTTTTCAATCAGTTTCACTGGATGGCCCTGATCCTAATTTTCAGGAGTTTTCTCCCAGTCCACAGTTTCCATACTAAACATAATTTTATACATTTGAATCAGATCCCCTCTCAGTTGTTCTACATCCCCTCTATCTCAGCTAAAGATTAAATATTTTGCCTTTTTCTTTTAGGGGTGATATAATGGCTCTCTCATCATTTTTGTTCCCATTTTTTAAATTTTTTGTTAACTCCTTTTTCCGGTGTGGTGATCAGAACCATAGATAGTACTTGAGATACAGACATGTCATTTTTAAAAAAATGCTTTATCTCTTTCCTGAGGAACCCTAACATGAAAAGTATCTTTTTCCCCATCATAGTGTTTGTACATGTCCTTCATTCAGAGATGGGTTCCTACCAGTTGATACCGTTCTACAGATCCGTTAGTAACTTGGTGGCCTGGTTTGCTGGAACCGGCAGTGACTCAGGCCTGCCACGCCCCCGAGCTGGTTCCATTGGTGGCGCCATCTTGTTTTTTGCTTCTACGCAAGTTTTTTTTTTAGTATTGCACATGCTCCCACACACGGTGCATCCCTGAGCGAACTGGCAGTAGCAGGTCCCGAACCCACCCCTGCCTTCATTGAATTATATGCAATGATCCCAAAATCTGATTAGTTATAGATAGATAAGATCCCCTCAATGTGTATGTGGAGTCAGTTAATCCATAACTAATGAATGAACCAATGGATCAGATTCTGAAAAAGATAATGCCATCTCATAGCACTTTCATCCAGCAACCTTTTCACTGTCAAATCCTCCAAAAAACACTTTTAAAGTTAGCTGAAGATTGTTTTTATGCTTGCTGACCTCAGAATACTGAGAAGAGGCACTGAGAACCTTGAGCAAATTTGCCTTCACTCTAGTTAGCCAACAGGAGAGTGGAAACTAACTCTGCTCCATGCAGGAAAAAGTAAATTGCTAGCATATATTCCCTATGCTCTCTGTACATACATACTGTGCTCTTTTCTCTAGGCATTTATAAAAGTATTGAATTTTGGTATGAGAGAAAAGCTATCTGGTTATCAGCATATCATCATTTTGTGATGATAGCAGGGCACCATTATTTTGCAGTTGAGCTCTTTTTCCAATAATTACACCTATAGTTAATAGGTTGGGCATGTAGCCACTATAGGTAGTCCTTGATTGATGATCACAACTGGGACTGGAAGTCCTGTTGCTAAGCGATGTGGCCATTAAGTGAGTTGCACTCAATTTTATAACCTTTTTTTGCTGCATTTGTGAAGTGAGTCTGACATCTCTACAGTGTCCTCACAGTCATGTGATCAAAATTTGGGCACTTGGCAACTGGTTTGTATTTATGAAAGTTGTTGCATCCCAGGGTTATGTGAATACCATTTGCAATTTTCCCACTAGAGTCCCAAC
>JANHFT010002310.1:55232-68592 GCA_032467955.1 Pseudoxenodon macrops | reverse complement strand
CACCATGTGATTTGACCTCTTGAGGACCCCCCCCCCCCCAGTAATTTAATTAGCAAGTTCATTGTACCCAGCTGTTTCTTCCCTCTTCCCCTATTATTTGTTATGGACAGAAATGATCAGAATGTATTAATTTAACATATTTTCATGCCTCTGCCTTCAATACAGACTTTCCCTACCACCAACACAAGTTGAAACATCCACAATAAGATTAACACAACTGCAACAATATTAAAACGAAAACCATGCCATATAAGCCCAGATAAGATCTATAAAAGTAGAGTTGGCAGCAACAGTTCCATCAGGGAAGGTTCACTGAAATAGTTTGGTATTTGTGAGGTTTTGTGACTTTCTGAAAGACCAGCAAACAGGGATGCCTAGGCACAGTTGTGGAAAAGTCTAAATCAAGCTGTAGTCCAATAGACCCCACAGCACATAGCTTCAACATTTATCCTGCTCCGGTCTCTTCCAACCCATCCAAGCCTTGTTAAAACTAGCGCATTTCCAACCATTGCCGAGTTAACCGTAGGCAGCTAGTCAAGCTTTGGCACTACCTTCGGCAATTTTTGGCATTTGTCACAGTTCTTCGAACTGGGATTACGAGCGTTAGCGAGGACCAATTAGCCTAGTCCTAGCTTTCTTTCTTTCTTTCTTTCTTTCTTTCTTTCTTTCTTTCTTTCTTTCTTTCTTTCTTTCTTGATTCTTAAATGAATTGGAAGAATAAAGAGAGATGGTGATGACACTCAAACATTAGACTTCATGTTCACAAGCGGGGGGGAACCCCCACCTTAAGAAGATTTGGGGTCTGGCTAGTCTAAAGAAAAAAAGAATTAGGGGTGACATGATAGCAGTATTTCAGTATTTGAGGGGCTGCCAGAAAGAGAGGGTTCAAATTATTCTCCAAAGCACCAGAGGGCAGGACAAAAAAATAATGGTTGGAAACTGATCAAAGAGAGAAGCAACCTGATATTAAGGAGAAACTTCCTAACAGTAAAGACAAGTATTTATTTATTTATTTATTTGTTTGTTTGTTTGTTTATAATTTCTCCAAGCATGTATTAGATAGAAAGATATAAGTATAAACATGATTATGAATACATGAAAAGATACAATTAAAAGTATCTTATAAAAATTATATTACAATTTATTTTATATTAAATTTATATTACAAATAAAAGTACCAGTGGAACAGCTTGCCTTCAGAAATCGTGGGCACTGCATCACTGGAGGTTTTTAACAAGAGACTAGACTTGTCTGTGATTGCATAGCCTCTCCTGCTTGAACCTCCAAGGTCCTTTCCAGCCCTATTCAATTCTAAGGGGCAAATGCTCCCTCTTTCGTGATATGACAGTGCCCCCAATTGAAACGCGAACTACAACCTGAACTAACTCTCTCGTCCTCATTGGTTGGTATCATGTGTTGGTATCCCATCAGAGAGAGTGAAGGAAAGAGCGGCGACTTCCGGCAGTCATTGCTCTAAGCGACGCGGACGGGAAGCGGAATGTTGACGCTGAGTCGACCTCGGCATGTGGTGGTGCTTCGGTCGGAGTCGACCGGCCTGGCGGAAGTTCGCCGTTTCTTTTCCCTCTGTGGCTGCAGCCCATTCGAGATGCGGCGGGCAAACCCTGTCGCGACGGTCGCTCAGCAGCCAGCCGGATTTGCGCGAGCTGTTCGCCAGACCGGCGCTTCGGCGCTTCCTGGACCAGCATTCCCGGGCAGAAGAGCAGCCCGGCGTCTTCCGTTCGGCATTGGCAGCGCGGATTCGCCTCTTGGGAGACAAGGAAGAGGAGCTGCGCGAGACGGAGTGCTTGGCGCGAGAAGGTGAGACGCCTCCACCTGATGGCTGGATTGGAAGAGGACGGTGCGCGCTGGGGTAACAGCAGCCAGCCCGCCTGGCAGGGTCCCTGCACAGATAGATCCGAACTGCTGGCAGCCCTGCAGTACTGTATTCTAACCACTGCACCACACTACTACCGTATTCCTGCCGCTCCATTCTGAAGTTGGAGTTTCCTAATGCAGGGGTCTCCAACCTTGGCAACTTTAAGCCTGGAGGACTTCAACTCCCAGCAAAGCTGGCTGGGGAATTCTGGGAGTTGAAGTAAAGCAAAGCTGGCTGGGGAATTCTGGGAGTTGAAGTCCTCCAGGCTTAAAGTTGCCAAGGTCGGAGACCCTCTGCTGTAAGTGGTTGGGAATTATTTTTTTGCCTTCTGAGTATCGGAGTCTGCCTGGACAAATCCCTGCAGGTGTTTTTGGGCCAGGTGTGCCAGAGGCGGTTTGCCATTGTCGCCTTCTTAGAGCTGAGAGGCGCCCAGCTGAGATTAAAACTCACGGCTTCCTCCTTTCTAGCCTTCGCCACCACATCAGACCGACTCTCTGGGAAATATTATTATTTATAAATTCCACAGATCTTGGCCCACTGCCCGCAGAGCAGAGTCCTTCCATTGCTGTCCCGTGAGGAAGACAATCTACAAGTTTGGCTCCCAGCTTCAAAGCCTCCTTTCTTTCCATCGCTGCTTGCCTGAAGCCACATGAAAAGCTGCACTAAAGTTGATGCTTTCTTGAACCGGGAAGCTTTCTGAAGCGGAGCTGCCGCTGTCCAAGTCCTTGTCATTACTCCCCGAGAATCCCTCCAATTCCGGCCAATCTCGCCTCTTAAGATCTCTGTTGCTTGAGCAAAACCATCCGTCGCCTCTTTAATCCTCCACAGTATCAACTTAATCTTGGGAGATGCTCCTCCATCCCACTCCCTTCCTTTCTCTTTATGGCTTCCATGGACGGAGCTGAAGGAAAAGGCCTATAAAATTCCTGCTGCAGTTCGAATGCCTTCGAAAGACCTTCAGTTTCGCCTAGTCCGTAACTTGCAGGTGGCGCTTCAGGTTCTGCCAGGAGGGATTGTGGGCAGAAGATCGGTCCCAGTTGGGCCGCCCTTGGACTGACCACCATGCACAGAGCCTCAGGTGTCCATCTTGCTGACCAGAGGTGGGTTCTGGATCTTCTTACTGCCGGTTCGCTCAGGGTTGTGCCTCGAGCATGTGCGCAAAGCGTGCACATGTGGGGGAACCAAAAAATAGCTCCTGTGCATGCGCAGAAACAAAATCCAAAATGGCGGCGCCCACGGAGTCACCGAAGGAACTGGCTCCGTGACGTCATTGCGAAGTTGCTACCTACTCTGTAGAACCGGACAGAACCGGTAGGAGTCCACCTCTACTCCTTAACCTTTCCTAGAAGGGCCAAGGGGTGGGATGAGGGTCTCCACCTCCAACAGGACGGATCCAAAGGCTAAACTAAAGATTCTGTACCCCTAAAGCGGACGTCTGCTTTTGTTTGCCTGCTTTACCGGCCTTTGTGAGTCCTGGGATTGTGGCAGGATGGAAATTTGTTTCGTACAAGGCAGTTCTCAATTCACAAACACGACTGAGCCCAAAGTTTATGTTGCTAAGGGAGAAATTTGTTAAGTGAGTCTTACGACTTTTCTTGCCACGTTTGTTAAGCGAATGACTGCAGCTGTTAAATTAGTGACACAAGTTGTTGCTAACTGCTGTTTCCCGTTACGTTGCTGTTAACAGTGAATCTGCCTTCCCCCTTTGACTCTGCTGGTCAGAAAATCGTCACGCAAGATGGCCACAGGGACACTGCAACCGTCATAAGTACGAGTCAGTTGCCAAGCATCTGGATCTGGATCATGTGATCATCAGGGTGCTGCAACGGTCCTAAGTCCCTTTTTTCAGTGCCGTCGTAACTTTGAACGGTCACTAAACCAACTGTTGTAAGTCGAGGGCTGCCTGAAAATAAATACTGCACAATCTTGTTGCTGGAAACATGACTGCGAGGCGTGTGTGTATGTGCAGCCATTGTAACTTTGAAATCAGGTGGTAAGTAGCTTTTGGAGGGTCCGTTGTAACTTCAGCTGGTCCCTAAGCGGCCGGTCATAAGTCAAGGACTATCTGTATAGCAGCGTTTCTCGAACTTGGCAACGTGCAGACAATGTGGACTTCAAGGAAGCGGGAACTTAGGAAACAATCTTTGAGGGCAGAAGGCTTGAACTCTGAAGCCAAAGTCCTTGGAAAAGAACCAGAAATACAATGAACCTGTGAGCGCAATTTTTCCCTTCAGTTTAAATAGCTGTTTCTCAAAGTGTTGACAGCGCTATCAAAGCCATGCGCCCTATTTTTAAACAAAGGGCTGGGGGAAAGTTGTTTAAAAGCCATCTAGAACTGTTTGAATCAGACTTATGTTTTTTCCCTCCCCGCCGTGGCTCTGAAGAAACAGCGGAGTTGCTCTTTACAATCTACAGAAAAGTTGGATTCCACCTCTAAATAAAAAAAACGGGAATGAGGTAGCCACATGCTTAGATTCAAGAGATTGCTTTCTTTCCGTTGTGCCTACTTTTTTTGTTTCCAGGGAGGGTGACGTTCTCCGGAATTTCAAATCCTCCCTTTGGGTGAAAGAAAAGGAGGAAAATGGATCGATGTGCTTGGAAACGGAGACGTGACTGAGTTTTGAGTCCTGCCTTCGAGGGCATCGCTTATGAACTCTCCAGACTCCTCGCCCAGATTGCTAACTTGGGTTAAGCTCTTTGACTTCCCAGCTGCCCTGAGTGTTGGAGGGTGTAAAGCAACCCTGGAAATAAACATATTTTACTGGAAAAAGCAACAGGACCAGCTGCCCTTCCTCCTCCTCCTCCTCCTCCTGTTCAACCCAGCAATTCTCTCCACTTCTCCATGAGGGTGGACTGGGGAGCAGGGGTGAAATGCTACGCCCGAACCGGTAGTAAAAAATGCTACTGGTTCCCTGAATTGGTAGTAAAAAAATGTCTTTAAAAAGTTTTTTTAAAAAGGTTCCGTTGATTGCATGGCAGAGCTGATCGTTGGAACCTTTTTTGTACTTTTTTAAAGCATTTTTTTACTACCGTACTTTTCGGGCGAATAGTTAGTAAAAAATGGTTTTAAAAAGTTTTTTAAAAGGTTCCCACGATCATGCGGCACAACTGGTTGTCACAGCTGATCGTCAGAACCTTTTATTAAACCTTTTTAAAAGCATTTTTTACTACCTATTTGCCTTAACTGGTAGTAAAAAAAAACGCTTTAAAAAGTTTTTAAAAAGTTGGCCTCGCCCATCCAATCACATGACCCCCAACCAAGCCACGCCCACAGAACTGGTAGGGAAAAAAATTAAATTTCACCACTGCTGGGAAGGATTTGATGAGTTTACGTTTTGACAGGAAGCAACAAACAAATTCTCATTTTAAAAATTGTTGCATGAATCGGAATATCCTTTCTCAGGTGGTGTTTTTTTTTTTTTTGCAAAGCATTTTTCTCAGCAAAATTGTGCTTCCCAAAAAAAAAAAAAAAAGGAATCTAGAAAAAAAATGCGGCAGGTTGGAAGCCGAAAAGGGGGTCGATAATCACGGGAGAAGCGGACACCACGGGGCGTTCCTCTTTGCAATCAGAAACGTCTTTGGAGAAGCTTCCAGATTTGCACAGGGGACTTTTATTTCCCCCCCCCACAAATTCCCTCTGAAAACATTTTGGCCCACTGGAGAAGCCCCTGCAGCCTTCCTGCGTCTCCTCTGCCCTGCGCACGCAGTGGGTCCAAATGGTTGTGAGTGCTGGCTCTGATCCCAGGGCTAATTTTAATACACCCGGCGTTACCTCGCCTATTTATAGGCCCGGGGACACGAGGGCAGCATGGAGCGCCTTTCTCAGCTTCTATGCCAAAGGTTACAGACAAACAATTCTTGGCAGGACTTTTGAGGAGAAAAGAGGCAGGGGTTCAAGGGGAGGAGACGGCAGGATCAAAGCGTCAGGATAAGGGAGGGGGGGTCACTTCCCCGAGAAGCCAGCAGCAGGATCTTGGCTTGTGCTGCCAAAGCAAGCCAGAACCTGTGCTGGGTTTGACACGTGTCCAGAGGAGGCTGGAGCCAAACCTGGGCTAACTTTAGCAAATGGGGTACCAGAAGGGCTGCTCCCCCCTCCCAATGTCTGCCTTGGGATTCACACACACACACACCCTCCAAAAACATGGCCAGGCCTGGGGAAGCCCATCCCGATTTCCCAGGAGTTTTTTTTGTTGCTTGGTTTCTTGATGGAACCATCAGAAGTTCTTCTTCCTTTCATTGTGAGATGTCCATAGACTGCAACCATTTGCCTCTTTCTTAAATCTGGGGAGCGTCCCATTCTTTGCAAGAGCAAGTGACCCCAAGACCGGCCTTCCTTCCTTCCTTCCTTCCTTCCTTCCTTCCTTCCTTCCTTCCTTCCTTCCTTCCTTCCCTCCTTCCTTCCTTCCCTCCTTCCTTCCTTCCTTCCCTTTCCTTAGTTCTTCCAAAATCCTTTTCAGTTTTAGAGGTCTTTCTCCCTTTCATCATGTGAGATCAAAATCAGAATTAATTAACATACATACCATGGCAGCATTTTGAGTAAGGGATAGAAATAGCCTAGATGGCTGTGGTGGATAAGATGTGTTCAAATTGGGAATTACGGATGAGAGAAAGATAAGTAGTAATAGAAATAATGGTGATAATGATAATACCATCTCTCACAATTTCCAACATTAAAATAAAATAAATTCAAGTATACTAAGAGAAATTATGAAGAAATCTGAAGTATCCTGAAAGCAGAGTGGGAAAATAAAAACCCTTGTATAGAGAGAACAATATTTTTGAGAAATTGCAAATCAGACATCGACAGAGTGTTGGAGTTAATGCATGCTCATATATTCTCTGTATACTTCCAGTTTAACAATCACACCTTTTTGCTTTCATATATCCCACGTCCTTGGTGCAAAATCCAGGATTTCTGTCCTTTTTAAATTGTGGAATAGCTTTTAGAGTTGTCAGAAATCTGGAGGCTTAAGGACCTATTTCCTGTACAAGATATCTTGGCCAATTTTATCACTGTTTACAGAAGTGGAGGCAGAAATCTATTTTAAACTTGCCCTGAAGATCATAGTCATAATCCTTTGCACTGTATATTTTGATGGCTTTTGATGTCGGCCTTCTTGAAAATGGATTTGAAGATATGCATTACAAAGAAAAGATTTTATGCTATAGATTAAAAAAAAAGAAAAGAAATAGTCACTGCAGTCCTTGAAAAGGAGTGAAAAGCTCTGCTTTCTTATGTAGTTATCAGAGAGCTATTCCAGACAATCTCATAATGATTTTTGAAACCCTCTTCGCTATTTCTTTGCCATTATCTTCTCCAAAATAAAATAAAAAGCTGCTAAAAGAGTCTTTTGGAGATATAAGCCTCCACCAACAGACAATCAGAAGATGTTTAGAAACAACCACACACCTCCTTATGTTAGTGTTGTGCACGGAGTTGATTTTCATTGTGACTGTAGTGTAGCAGAGTTAAATTGCCAGCACACATAGAGTAGGCAAGGCAGAGCCTGAAACTTCCTTCTTTGTTTAAAAGTGAAATGCACAAAAACTATAGCACTGAAAGCAACCAAAAAGATAATTATTATCTAGGGAAGACAGAACACATAAATAAATTACAGTGATAAAAATAAACCGTGACCAAAAAAATAAAAGAGCCCTAATTAACAGGGGGGGAAAGTTGCATATAATAGCTTAGGTAATGACATAAAATTTATTCAGTCTTTAATCTTTCCATTAAACCTAAACCAGTCAGAGGCATATTACATTAACTTCTCATTTTTAGAACCCAGAAACTTTTCAAAAATAGATCACAAACTCACTTAAAATCAGAGGAGTAACTGTCTTTCCAGTTAGGTAAAATTATTCTCTTTGCCATGCCCCAGGTTTTATAGAATCAAGGCTCTTTATAAAATGACAAATTCTATATTATATTACTGTACATCACATTAAGATCCTTCACTTTATTTCTTCCCAAAATTGTATTGACATATGTAGCGATTTAAAACTAACCAAGGCTAAAACTGGGCAAAGCAATAGATGCAATTTACATAGACTTCTGTAAACCCTTTGATTTAGTGGTACACGACAAACTAAAACTAAAAAACCCAAACTAAAACTAAAATGTTATGGCATCTCTGGACCCCTTCATAATTGGATAGCTGTATTCCTGTCAAACAGGCAACAAGTGGTCAAAATATTTGCCCTATCAAATCCTGCACCTGTTAACAGCGGTGTCCCCCAATGTCCAGAGATATTTTACCAGAAGAGTCCGCCACTCCTCTCTTCGCAACAGAATACTTTATGCAACCAGACTTGAAATTTTGGGCTTAGACAACTTAGAGCTATGCCATCTTTGGTCTGACCTAAGTGTAGTACATAAAATTATCTGCTACAATGTCCATCTCTCCATCAGCACTCATTCCCTCATAAAACCTGGTGCACTTCATCTGTGTTGAAAACCAAAATGCCCTCTAATAGTAGAGATGCTGGCGAATGCTAAACTAATAAAGAACCTTTCTCGAACTGGTTCCCTTCAACTATATTAGAACTAACAGAATGACTAGGAATTTACCAAGTTTACTCCTAAATCATGTCTATACCTCTCAGAGAACCTGGACAAATGAAGATTTATTTTAGCAAGAGAAAGGAAATCCAGTATTTTAATAATGTCTTTATCAGCCTTCTCCAACTTGGAGTTCTCCAAATATATTGAAACTACAGCTCCTGTGCTGCTTTGGTACTCTAAAAGTGCAGCCCCAACAATAGACAAATTGACAAAGTCATGAACGGTAATGCAGAGGAACATGTGTTGGCCAATCCAGTTATCTTCATATATGTGGACCAACTCCTCAAATTCCCTAAAGACAAATTCTTTGTGTGTCCAATCACAGTTGGCCAACAAAGAATTCTATTCTATTCTATTCTATTCTATTCTATTCTATTCTATTCTATTAATTCCCAGCAATGTCCATGCTGCCCAAGAATTTGGATATTGAAATCCGCATATCTGAAGTTCATTTGTGGTAATGTTTTCCATTTTCCAAAATGAACATTTGTTAAATAAAGCATGGCATTTAATTATATTTAAGAATTTAACACCCTTCTTGCATAGGACCTTATAAGCATAACAGATAGGAGAGTGTTACTAGCTCCACATTGCAGGTGGATGGGAATGCTAAGATTCATTAGAACAGCATAAAACCATTGGATGTCAGGCCAGAAATGGAGTCTGAATTTCAGTTTTAGTCAGCATGCGACACCAGCACAACAGCTACATGTTGTGGCATGATTGTCATAAATCTCTGTGAAATGGTCAGTGCTAGATTCCATGCAGAATGCCTACCATGGTTTTCAGTCCCACCCCAAAGTTAAGTGCATCCCAAACTAAAAAAAATATTGTTTGTTCATGTTGTTGTTTGTTGTGTGTTACCAGGCTCATAATTATTTGACCAATAAAGGAGAATATTTGTTACTCAGGGTTGAAATGAAGAATCCTTGGTGCTCTCTGAAATTGTTTGTTTTCTTGCAGATGATTCATTACCCAAATTAGGTAACATCATTGGTGCTAAGCTAGCATTGATTAGATTAGCACTGATGATGTTACCTAGTTTGGGTAATGAAACATCTGCAAGAAAACAACCAAGCCCACGGCGACACTGATAGAACTGGCTCTGTGACATCACCGTGGAGTTACTACTGGTTCTATAGAACCGGATAGAACCAGTAGGAATCCACCTCTGCATTTCATAAATAAATAAATTAGTTAGCTAGTTAGAGGAGGAATCTTTTGAATGGAGCAAATGGAGTTGAACCCTTCTCTCTGTGTGTCTTATCTTCCCACAGCTTCTCTCCTGGGGCATTTTCCTCTCAAATGTGAAAGGTTTCAGAAGAAGTAAGGCCGATAGAGAAATCGAAAAAAAGGAACAGGAAACTAATCTATGGGAAAAAGATGAGCGTTCAGCAAGCTCCTTATTATTCAGATCACTGTGGATACACAATAGCAGCCGAAGATGTGTGAAAAAATTTAGTGGAAATACACTCTGTTCAGGGGGGAAGGAAATTCTGTCCGAAGGACTATAATACAGCTGTGGTAGATGTCTGCACCTGTAAATTGTGTCACAGTTAGTAATCATTGGATATGCTTGCTTGAAACATGTATTTCTTGTATTTCTGACTCTGCAATCACAGATCAGTTTGCAATTCGGTCCATAGCATTTTGCTCCTAATGGGAATTTGGCTTCTATGTGTTGCTTGGGGGAAAAAAATCCTTTCTGTTTGTTTGATTTCTTGTTTAATTCCTGGGTTCCTCCCTGACAAGTTGTTTACTCATGAGCAACCTTTTGATGTCCCCTTGGAACAAACATGATTTTATTTAAATTTCTGCTTGCTTCCTGTGCGGCATCCTCTTTCCGCGATCAGATTCCTGTTATCAAAACAAAACTCCCTTTGAACTATTCAGCCATGGGAAATAACAGCACACTGTTTGCTTTATGTAAATTATGCTCTCTCCCTGCAGTTTCTTCTGAAAATAGTTTGATTCTCAAGTTCAGTTGTTTTAGTTATTAAAAATATCTGAATATGTTAGGAGTCAATGTGATGCAGTGATTGGTACATTGGAGATAACATTGGTCTTAAGAAGAGAGCGGAATCCCTAATCTGAGTACTTCAGAATAAGAGAGAGGGAAAATATATTCTCCTGAAATTGGTGAATTCGTTTACATAACACACTATGGTGAAGTGTCTTTGGAAAGCTTGTAGTTTTGGACATTATGGGAAGCCAAGCATTGTCTTAGCATACTGTAGGAACTGTGTTAGATCATAATATCATTTACTTCAGGGGTGGGTTCTACTTACCTTCCCTACTGGTTCTGAGTCGCGCTGGAAGTACGCGTCCTCATCACTTCTGGGTGAAAACTCTTTGCGCTTGCGTAGAAGGCTTTGCGCTTGCGCAGAGGGTTGTTTTTCGGCTGATTTGTGGCCGGGGCACCAATTTTGAGCTGGGAGGACTGGTTCAGTGGTGTGTCCAGCCAGCCGTTGCTGCTGGTTCGGCGAAAGAGGGGGGGGGCAATTTCCGCTACTGGTTCTAGGGAATCGGTCTAAACCGGCAGGAACCTACCTCTGATTTACTTGCTTAAGTAGACCACGTTTTGTGGACAAAGCAATTGTGCGATTCTATTCTATTCTATTTAGGTTTAGGTTTAGGGCAATGTTTCTCAAGCTTAGCAACTTTAAGACATGTGGACTTCAACTCCCAGAATTCCTCAGACAGCCATGACGTTCACATGCCAAGTTGTCCATTTGAGAAACACAGATTTAGGGTGTAGCATGCTGTGTGAACCCAGCCAAGGATTCATGAACTTCTAAGGATAAATGGATCAATTTAATCCGTGAGCTGGCAACCTTTTTGCAGTTGAGGGCTTTACTTCCCTCCCTTTTTTAACCCCCTCCCCTTTTTAAATTCTGATGGTGGTAAGAGCAGATGATGAGTTGCCATTATTGCTTAATCCAGTGGTGGCAAACCTATGACACACGTGTCACAGCTGGCAGGCTATATCATTTTTTGGTGACATGCCAGAGCTCCGTACTCTCTGGAAGTCACCTGAGAGGGCCCTGGTCTTGTGTAGTCTCTGGACTGGAGCCTCCAAAAAAGCAGATAAAAATAGGGCATGTTTTTCAGCTCTTTTGGGAGATTGCAAGGCTTTACTAAAGGGGGGGAAACTAAAGGGAAGGGTAAAAGAGAAAAGGTGTCTATGTGCCTCTTTCTACTTGGTCAGATGGATAATTTATTGCAAAGGCATCAGCTAGTTGCTTGAATCTGGTGTTTCTCAACTTTGGCAACTTTAAGATGTGTGGACATATGTGGCATGCTGGCTGAGGAATTCTGGGAGTTGAAGTCCAAATATGTTAAATATGTAAAACAAGGCATTCACTATCCCTCTCCATTTTCTTGGATGCTTTGATTGCTAAGAAATGCTCAGTTCAGTTCAGCTCTATAGGCTGTAGCCCATTTTAGTTCCTTTTAACCAGTGTCCACCAACCTGTCAGCTGTTCTTATATGAAGTCTGAGAACTCTTCCTCCCTTCACAGATGATGGATTGAAGAGTTACTTGGTTGAGATGACTGACTATAGAAATCTAATAAATAAATGGGCAACTATTGTCACCTTGACCCAATGTGTTTTACAGTTGCATTGTGATCCCCAAAAACACCCCATGTGAGCTGATGAAGGTTCTATCGGAGGTTCAGGCGTGAACCAAAGAGGACTTCTGGTAAATAGGGACAATGGATATTAATAAATGTCTTTTTAATTAAACTGTGCAGGTGTTAGAATGAGATTTTTCCCCACACCTTCCCTACAGTGACTTTTATCACATCAAGACTGCCAGGCCATTAATCAAGAGATGACAGGTGTTTATTACCTACATGCTATGGGCCTGCCTCCTCCCCATGTTTCTGATTATGCATCAATGACAAGTGTAAAATGAAGTGAAATCAAATGGAACAGGAACCAAGGCTTCTGCTAATATAAAATTAGCATGAAGTTAATTTGTCAGCATGAAAGGACACGGAAGAACATAATGTCAACACAATAAATGGTCTCAATGGCACTTAAATGGGCATCCAGGACTTGATCCTGTGCTCTGTGTGAATTGCAATGCACACATGGATGTCCCATGGAACCAAGAAGGAAAATACGTATGCAAAGTATTTTATTTGATGGTCTGCATTGAATGCTTACCCACTTAAAAAAAATGCATAGTGTTCCGTTGTATATGATTTAAGATTGCTAACCATTTTGGGTGCCTGATGGGAAGGAAGCTTGAGGCTACAGAGCCCTGGGTGCCTTCCAAGGATTTTCATATTGTCCAGCTGTTTCTGAAGAATGGGAATTCAGATTTGAACCTGCACTGGGTAGGGGTTGTCATGACTATTATTGTGCACACTTCAGCTATATTTCTTATTCTAGTTGACCTGCAGAAAAGAGATGGGGAAAGAGAAAGAGTGTGTTAAAAGAAATAGCTTGAGTGCAGGCCCAGAAGCCCTCCAATATTGATGTTGACTTGTAGTGTTTCATGTGACTAAAATGATACATGATTAAGTAAAGAAAGCACTTAGGTTAACTATACTGTATTTAATTAAAAGATCATTGCCTCTTTCCATATCAATTCAGCCTGTTTCAAAGCTCAATCTTTGCTTGGTGTGAACACTGTACTTTGAATGTTGACACACCAGTTATGGATCGCTCTTTCCAAAGATTGGGTGTGGCACTTTTAAATTACATCTTAAGTGTAGCTTTGCCCCCTCCTCCTCTTTACACATATTTTCTCTTCCCCCGTCTCTTTTCTCTGGGTCAACTGGA
The DNA here is from genome assembly GCA_032467955.1 of Pseudoxenodon macrops. Classification (NCBI taxonomy): domain Eukaryota; kingdom Metazoa; phylum Chordata; class Lepidosauria; order Squamata; family Pseudoxenodontidae; genus Pseudoxenodon; species Pseudoxenodon macrops. The sequence goes on along the minus strand of JANHFT010002310.1, from coordinate 55,357 downwards.
ATAAGAAAGATAGTTGAAGTGGGCACAGTAATAGTCATTAGAACCATGTCAATGGAGATTCTCAGTTATCCAGGTCATGGTTGTCCCAATGGTGCTTTTATAAGAGGCAATTGGATTTAATTTGA
>JANHFT010002310.1:0-14340 GCA_032467955.1 Pseudoxenodon macrops | reverse complement strand
TGGGTTCCTACCGGTTCGGACCGGTTCTACCGAGTAGGTAGTAGGCCGCTGGTGATGTCACAGAGCTGGTTCTGCTCGGTGGGTGCCGCCATCTTTTTTTGGGGGGGGTGGAATTTTTTTTTTGAATTTTTTTCAGATTTTTTTTCTTCTGTGTCGCCATCTTGTTTTCTGCCTTTTTTGGGGGGGGATTTTTCGGGGATTTTTTTGGCGTGCCCACGCAACACGGGAGGCAGCGAAGCGGCGGCAAGGTAAGTTAGAACCCACCCCTGGATGAGAGCTGTTCAAACAGGTTCTCTTTTTGTGATAAACCTGAGTCTCTGATTCAACACATAGCATTTTACTATAGGCTCCTACCCAACTATAGCAGTCACAACCTTGGTTTCTTTTTGTGATTTGTTCATATAACAGGAAGAGGAACTCTTGTTCCTTGGGACAGCTGCGTGAATTCTCACTGCTCATACAATCTTGATCTTCCTTTCCCACATTATTGTCCTGACGAAAAGCTTCTACCCTCTAGGCTACAAAAACCCCAGACTGGTTTCAATTAAAGGTCTAGAAAGCAAAGTGTTACTTCTTTTGAGACTTAGGATGTAATGAGTTTCCTCAGATAAGGCATATGCTTACAATCTGAGGAATATTTGATTATCTTCATTTAGCAAGAAATAACACACGTGGGCTGAAACTGCAATTTGAAACGAGTTTTACTGGTTAACCGTTCAGCAACACAACCACCTTCCTATTTTTGTGGAGAAAATATATTACTATAAATATCACCAAAAACTGCTAGAGTGCCTATAATGTCACAGGCAGAATATCTGTAGCCCATATCCCATGCTCATGATTTGAGGAAAAAATAATTAGCAGTAAGTATTAATTAGTAATTATTAGTTAGTAGTTGTCAGTATTAGTAGTAGTGTTACCTTCACATCATTAATATAACAAAGGGTCTTAAAATATCTTAAAGATGTTTTGCAGCAAAAGGTAAATTCTATTTGAAAATCATCATTTTCCTATGTAAATTGTTTGCTTGTACTTCAGAGATTGTGAAGTAAGGAATCAAAAAAACAATCTACTACTGTCCCCATTGCAGAACTAGAGTTATCTGATAAAACTTCGTAGGAGAAGATTTAGAAGAGCTAAAAGGAAGTATGTACTTGCACAGATTATTATGATAGCTCCTAGTTTGGGCTTCAAAAGATTAGAGAAATTTATGGAGAACAAGGCTCATCAGAGATTCTTAATTCAGAGTTTTTCACGAAGTATTCTCTAGAACTTTAGGGCTCCACAAGAATTTGGTAGGGTTCTGGGGGAGACTAAGAGGGGAGGGGAAATAGTTTACTCAAAATCAGCCAATTTCAGGATTTATTTAATTTTGACAATCTGAAAAAGTTTGAAAACTGTCTGTGTCATCATGATTGGATATATGCAGTTTACATGTTCACAGGCAACTTGCTTCTGACCACCAGTTGCTGGAATCAATGGGATTGTTGCTCTCTTGTTTTGATTGTAGCTTTTCTATTTCTGGGCAATATGATACTTTCTATCCAGGGGTGGGTTCTAACTTACCTCGCCACCAGTTTGCTGCCTCCTGCGCCGCGTGGGCACACCTTGTGCGTGCGCACGCGCCTTGTGCACGCATGCATGCGCAGTAGAAAAAAGCCCCCAAAAATTCAAAAAAAGAGGCCAGAAACAAGATGGCGACACATGCGCAGTGCCGAACACTCAGCTTCTGCGTATGCACAGAAGAAATTTTTTTTAAAAAAAAGATGGCAGCACCCACGGAGCAGAACTGGCTCTGTGATGTCACCAGCGGCCTACTACCTACTCTTCTTTGCAGTTCGGTAGAACCAATCGGAACCGGTAGGAACCCACCTCTGTTTCTATCACACCACATTCCAGCTCCTTCTTGTTGCGATGCAGGAAGCTCAATTTGTTTTCCATGCAGATTTTAAACAGTGTCACAGTGTCCTGAGTCATTCATGGTGGCCCTTTCAGCTCAGCACCAAAGGAGGTGATTAGTGGTGCCTCCATCAGGCATGTTTTACAGCGTTGTTAGTAGAGATCCTTTCCACTAGATATGATGTCTTCTTCCTTTAAGAGTGCAGCTTCCATTATAGAATCATGAGATCAGCACAGACATCTTAAAACCAAAACCAAAAGGAACGCATAGTCTTGTAACTCCTTAAAGACAGAGGTGGGTTCCTGCCAGTTCAGACCAATTTTCTAGAACCGGTAGCGGGAATTTTCCCCTGCTCGCTGAACCGGCAGCGACGGCCAGCTGGACACACCTCCAAACCAGTCCTATGGCTGAAAAACGGCCCTCCCGATGGAAATTGCCTCAAAAATAACCCTCTGCGCATGCGCAAAGCCTCCTGCACACGCCAGATGATTATTTCTGAGGCAATACCCGGATGCGACGGGGCGTGCGTGCAAACCATGCACTTCTGTCATGACCCGACCCAAAGGTAGGAAAGGTAAGTAGAACCCACCCCTGCTTAAAGACATTTAGTAATGCTAACCATATGTGATATACAGATACCAGTCTGAAAGTGTCATCCAAATCTTCTAAACAGTACATCAGGAGATAGAGAAAAGACATTCCAAATCTCATCCCAGAGCTATAATCTTTAAAGTTTTTTTTCTTGAGAGATGAAAGTGTCTGCCTAAGTGTTAAAAGCAACAGCAAAGCTGTGTTCATTTGTTATTCAGAATTCCACAGATCCTGCAAGGACATCTTGTCTGGGGCAAAAGTGATAAACTTACCACTTTGGGTATTTTCCACCAAGTTGTTAATAGTGTTAGTTGGTGCCAGAGAGATCCATCTTTGAGTAAAGGGTTTATATTTCCTAGGCCATCATCTGATCATTGACAGAAGTGGCTGATTCCTTCAAAGCACAGTGCAAAACCTAAATAAATAGACCTGCAATTCTGAGTGTGTGAGTTAGATATAAATAAATTCGGGGTCTTCTAAGCTCATCTTTCATTTTAAAAAATCTGTATTTTAAAGCATTTCTCTTACAGGAACTACCGTAATTATCCAAAGTGATGGTAAGCTTTGTTTTCACTGGATTTGTTCACACTGAGACTGGACAGCCATCTGTTAAGGCTGTTGTCATCTAGATTCCTGTGCTTTTCAGGGAAATAGTTTCAGGGGCCTAAATAACTACTTTATATGCTATGGTTTTAAAAAGGCAAAAACCAAGAAATGACGCAGGATTTAAAATAAGTATGTAAAGGCACGCCTCTCACTCAGGATGACATAGTATATAATTGTCTCTGAATATTCTCAGACAGCCATTTCTTACAAGGCAAAAAGGGGGGGATTGGAATATCAGACAATTGACTCAATTTGAATAAATGAAGTAATTATCCTAATTTTACTATATTTAACTAAATAAAAAAACCAGGAACAATGTAATATTGTTAAGTGGAAAAACCTTGCATCCCATGATGATTAGTCAAATGTTTCTTGGATGCAGAAAGAGATCCCTTGGAAGCTTCTCATTTACAGTCTCTAAATTAAATGCCACATTCTGAATACATATTAAGGGAATGGATAATCAAACAAATCAACCCAGAATTCTCACTCAAGGCCCAAAGGACCAGGTTCAAATTATCCAACTTCAGGCACATTATGCAAAGACCGAGTTCTCTGGGGAAGACTCCAATAAAAAAAAAAGAGTGGTTTCATCCACAAATATACCCCAAACGAGACCTGTCATTTATATTAAATATTTGACTAAATTTGGCCAATGTCAAAAAAGCAGTCAGTCCTAGGTAACATTTGAATGGGAGATGTGCAGGAAATGTGGGCTAATCTGGGAAGTCCAAATACATCTCAGAAAAAAAGCTAAAATTGACCTCATTAGTATTGCTGCCAAGAAAACAAGATGATTTAAGTGAAACTTCACCTTTATCTATTCCTAATTTGGAATATACTATTTGTTATATGATTTCTATGGAAGCTGAGGATAAATTACCTAAAGCAGATTCCACCACCCCCCCACCTCTCTAATTAGAAGCTCTGTTTTACAATCCATTCCATGCTGTATTTAACTTGCTGGTAATGCAGATAAAACATGCACTAAAGTCTGTATTGGGAAGGCATTACAAAGCCCAGGATTTACCAAGAGTGTTTTAATCCCGGTTGCAGACATTTGGCTGACAGCACAGAAAAGTCCTTGTAACTTGAAGATTGCATGTCAATGTAAGTCAATTTGATCTATTACCATGGGTGTGAGATGAAATCCTTCAGGAAACATTACAAGACTTTTCTCTTCCTTATTAGTGGAAAAGAAAGAGAGACAGAAAACATTGTCCAGTTGTGGTGCTTTTTGAGTGCCTTATCTTTTGTACAAAGCAGGATAGAGATTCGGTCCTTTCTAAGTCTGAAAAGTATGCCTATATGATACCAAATCACTTGTTGCCCTCAAACATTAATAAATACTTCGACCTCAGTAGGAAAATACACCCAACTTTGAATGATAAAATCAAAAAGATATGGGGGTTGGAAATGAGTCCTTTAGCCCTATCCCCTGTTTAGTTGCAGAATCTACTAAACCGTCCTTGACTAGAGACCATCCAACCCATTTGAAAAGCTCAGGAATGAAGGGTAGCACAGTGGATAGAATGCAATATTGCAGATTAACTCTGCCAACTGCCAGCAGTTCGATCCTGACCAGCTGAAGGTTGACTCAGCCTTCAATCCTTCCGAGGTCGATAAAATGAGGACTCAGATTGTTGGGGGCAATATGCTGACTCTAACCACTTAGAGAGGGCTATCAAGCACTGTGAAGTGGTATATAAGTCTAAGTATTATTGCTATTATTGCTTTATTGCTTAACAGCTCTTACTGTTAGTAAATTCTTCCTAATATTCCTAATATTTCATTTCAATTTCATTTCATTAAAATTTCATTTCAATCTGTGTATTCTTGTCCTGTTCTCAATTTCAAGGGAGAAAAGATTCACTCTTTTCTCACCCTTGATAGCCTTTAGGTATTTCCTAAGCACTACAATCTCTCTGTTATTTTTTTTTTCTTTTATAACTGAACATGCTTAGCTAAACATGGAGTTTCCCCTAAGGTTTGCTTTCCAGACTCCTTATCGTCATTGTCACTCTCCTTTGAGCTCCCTTTTTAATTGTTAAAGGTATTAAATAGCTCAAAATTTGTCAAAATATGAACTGCATGAGATTTTATACAAAAATAATAAAATCCATGTCTCTGGGATATAATGTTTGAAACTGGACAACACACGAAGACTTCACAAAATCTGAGTCATTTTTATTTTGGGGGTGACAGCCTAGCAGATTTGCCAACCTCCGATCTAGCAGAGTGCATTGTGGAAATCCAGCCTCTAATTATTCAGTAAATCCTTATTAAGCCAGGCTTAATATGACAAATTAATTAGTCACTGAGATGTCAGAAGTAATGACATCTATGGCTGTAACCAGGGCTTGCACATTTGTGCATCCTTAGATAGTGGAATGGTCATCCTGAAAATGGCAATAAGTGCTCATTTTAAAAAAAAAATTGCTTACTGAATTCAACTCATGGCTAACTCCTTTGTCTATTTCACATGGCTGAGCTTTTCACAGTTTCCTGGCAGCTGACAAGTGTTGTCCAGCACTGCAATTCCCTTCCCCAAACCTCAAAACTTTAACCTTAGACTGTCTACCATTGACCTCACCCTATTCCTAAGAGGCCTGTAAGGAGGGTGCATAAGCGCACCAGCGTGCCTACCGTCCCTGTCCTAATGTCCCCATGTATTCGTAAAATGTCATGTACTCATAACCATGCTTGTACATCTTATACATTCACAATCATGTTTATTCTTTCTCTGTAATCATACACGCTTGACAAAATAAATAAATAAAAATAAATAATTACAGGAGTGAACAAGGGATATTGGAAGCTAGGTAGGAGCTTCTGTGGGTTTGGTTTTCTACTGCACTCTGTGTCCTCTTTCACATAATATGTCTTTCACTCCAGGGCAGAGATATTTTGCTCCTCTCTACTTTATTGTTATGTATGGGTTCATTAATTCTGAGGCTGATTAACATTTGATTGGGAGCCGCCCAGAGTTGGTTATAAGATGGGTACTATATAACTGTTTTACATAAATAGATTGTTCTCCAAATCATTTTATCCTACAGTATGATTCTATCATTTATTTCATTATTAACATCTTTCAGTGAAGATTTTTTTTTTTTTAGAATTTGGAAGGGAATCAGGACTTCTGTAATTGTAATAAAGAATCCTCTTGGCAGAGTGAAATGATATTATTTGTTCATTTAATATATTTCTATGCTGCTGCTTGTGCAATTGCAATTACTATTAAAATGCAATAATAAATTTAAACACTATAAAACAGCAATGATAGTAAAAAATACATATCTTTGTAAGAAAGTAGGACCCACTGATAAATGAAGCCCCACTGAGATTTCTGAATAAAAATGCATGGTACTAGAATCTTAATTTATTTTTTTTATTATATCTTAAATCTCCCCGATGCAAGATTTCCAGAAAGATGGATGATAGTTATTAAAGAAAAGAAAGGTTAAAAGATGTAACAAGAAGTAAATCAGGAAAAAATAGACATGTGTAAGAACCCTAATCCCAGAATATGCAGCAATGCAACATTTAAAATTGGATTATCAGAATAAAAAATACCAGGACGATAGAAAGTACTGGGAAGATAAATGTAACTTTATCATCTTCCTTCCTGTGCAGGATATTATCAATACTAAATGGTAGTCCACCACTGAAGGTTACCTTCCTTGCAACCACCTTCCTCCTTCATTTCATATCGCAGTCAGAGGATGGCCTCTGAAGATGAAAAATGTATCTAAGCAGGAACATATAACACAAGATCATTTAATTATATTGGCCCCAGGATGCGTTTGTGTGTGTGTGTGTATGTCTGAGAGAAAGAGAGGGAGAGATTCATAACTCTCCCTCTTTCCCTCAGCGCAGTGTTGAAATTCACGGGGGACATTATGTTTTAAAATCAACCTCTATGTATTAACTGGACACGAAAAAACATAATATAATTAGGCTGCCTTTTAAACAGGCTTTTTTTTTTTTAACTGTTACCCAGTACATTTTTACAGTATTGATGTCCTGGAGAGGTTTACTGAATGTATCCTTCTAGTAAAAGAGTTATGTTCTTAGAGAGCCTTTGGCATGCTCGGCCTTGCAAATCTGTCTAAAGCAGAAGGAGCCGTGAAATTAGATAATTTGCTTATTGGATTCTTCACCTCAGTCTAAAAAAACACCCCTCAATTAAAAGATAGCACATCAGTGAATATAATGATGTGAAAATAGATATTTTATGCAGCAGAGGCAGGCAATAATCTATTTGGGTTTCTACTTCCTAGCTTAAGTTCAGAAAACAGGTACTCTTTATTTGACTTCACAGCCTGTTCCATTTTACTAATTCAAGGAGTAACAGCAGGGTTTTAAAACATGGTGCTTTAATTTATTATGTTTTCACTGCAAACCATTTTCTCTGACTCTTTGGTTTAGATATGCTTTCTGAACACTTGTCTGTTAGAAGAAATTTTTGTTGTTTTAATCTTTTGCATGCTGCCCAAACTGACCCTCATGAGAAAGGTGGCTGTACAAGTTCTAAAATAAAATATTTATATGAAAAAAAATGGAGTGGTGTGGTGGCCTAGAGGTGGAGCTCTCATCTCACAATCAGGAGGCTGTGAGTTCGACCCTAGGTAGCGGCATATATTTCTCTCTCTGGGCACAATGAGAATATATCTGCTGTGAACTCCGCATTGGTGACAGGAAGGGCATCCGGTCAGTAAACACTCAGCGCTATTCAGTTGCCTCGACTTCACTCAGATGCAAGGGATTATGGGGTCATTAAAAGACCCAAAAAAATATTTAAAAAAATAACATACATAGCATGACATAACCTACAACAGAAATTTGTCTACATTACCATCATATGGTAGAGCTTATCAGATGCAAATTTTAAAAAACGGGTGTTGAGAATCCTTGGAGTAACATTTTATAAACCATGATGTGTGAGTTTGGGTCCTATACTCTAGGACATTTAGTGCCTGACATTGCCATCTGCAATGCTAACCTAAACTGCTATTTTCATTTGAAGGAGAATTTCACTGACACCTACGGAAAATACTGTAAAAGTGCTGTAAAAGTACTGTAAAAATAACTATTTCCAAGATGGGTTTGTTGTCAGGTCTGTGGCAGGAAGGGAAAGAGTTAATGTCAGTTCATATTTTGGAGATGATTCAGGCTTCCCTACAGCTTCTTTTTTAGAAAGCAAGATTTCACACACAATTCAGACTTGCAAGCTTACTAACGGTCCTTTGAGGTAGTCCCAACAAGAAGCACCAACCATGAATATTATTAACACCGTCTTTATTGTAAAGTTACAGTAACTCTCTTGCAAATCTTAAAATACCTCTCCCCTCCCTCTCAAATTTTTAAAATCTTGAAAACTAAGGAAAAGTCCCTTCTGAGATTTTTTCTCTCACCCTCACGCCTCCTTTGGACTCAGATTTCATTTATCAGACCATTGTCTAGGGCCAGGGATCTCCAACCTTGGCAACTTTACGACTTGTGGACTTCAATTCCCAGAATCTCTCAGCCAGTACTGGCTGAGGAATTCTGGGAGTTGAAGTCCACAAGTCGTAAAGTTGTCAAGATTGGAGACCCGTAGTCTAAGAAGCAGCTTTTCTCATGTCTCCCAAGGTCTTTCCCACAAACTGTTACAAAAGGTGAGAGGTTATGATCTCAACCTGTATTCATGCCAGTACCATTGTTTTTCTTCTACCAAATGTCACTACAGCGCAACAAGTGCCACTGCACAATTTGCAATGTTTGTATTTCAAGGAGCAATTGATGTTCCCATTGGAGAGCCTCAGCCATCTTCTCAGAGTTTTGGTCCCATCACAGCAACATCTTCCCATGCTTAGGAAAAGGTGTGCAAATGCAAAATTGCTGCTAATTAAAGAGTAACACGGGTTTCCTCCCCAATGACTGAGAAGATTTGAAATGTTTTCAAGAGCATTTGTGTGGATTTTAAATTACTCCTTTTGCAGAGTTACTTCTTAAGTTGTCTCTGGGGTCTTTTGCAAAAATAGAACAGATAGCTGCTCACAGATACATATGCAGGAATATATGGAGTGTATGCAGGAGAGAATAGCAATTAGATATGAATTGGCAATCTGTGTTCAGCTGTTGGCCAAAAAGGACTAGCACGGATTGACAATTCTCTCCTAGCTCACAAAAAGCATAGACATGATCATGCTCGCTGTTTCTTCATGTTCAGATAAATCCACCTAGTCCAAAAACCCTAGTTCAATCTCCGGAGCAATTTTGAACTGATGGAGAAGGATGGAGAACCAGAAGGTTAGTCATCCAAGAAGACTTCTAAGTGAAAATTTGAACCCAACTTTTTTTGGTCTCAGTCCTACAGTCTATCATTTACATCCCACTGGGTTGTCTTTTATAGAAATCCAACTTCATTGTTTTCTTCTTTCTTCCCTTTTCATGTTGTAGTCTGTTCATGCTCAGCATGCTGTATATTCATTTTAGTGGGTAGTTGGAATGTTCTTTGCTTGGAAAGAATTGCTATTTTTTATGCATAGCATGAACCACAGCAGAGCGTGATTGTATCTGGCACCGATAAAGCTATTGCATATATTTCTTTAATTCAAACCATTTGTTGCTTTGCCGAATTAAAGTTCTCTTGAGAGAGTCCAAACTCAACATGACATCTTGGATTGTTTCATTTTCTAACAGAGGTCATTTCTGATATTGCTGGCTGGTGTGGGGAAGGAGGTAAATGTCTTGCCAAGTTCTCTCTTCTTGTTATTTAAAAGAATCCTTCTACTTTATTCATCTAAGCACCGTGGAAGCAATCTGACGGGCCACCTGGAAAAAAGTACTTATATTAGTGTCCATCTGAAAATACTAGTCATGAGCAGGGATTTGCAGAGGAGTGTAAATCCGGTCCATATTGTTACCACATGTATTTTTGTATTATTCTATTTGGTCTCATTTCTCAGAGAATTACTAAAACATACACATACATTTAAAAATGCCTATTGAAAAGATTTTAGACACAAGCACGATACGTATCTTGAATAACATTTACATTACAACCCTCTGCGATATATATATTCTATGCTACTTTCTAAAAACCTCTTTTTTTTTCATCTGTGATGTCCCTTATATGTTAAACACAATTTAGGCCTATCATACTACTTTTAACAAAAATTTCCTAGATGCACCACAGATTTTTTTTACACAGTTTCCCCAGTCTAAGCTGATTTGTACCAACATTTCAGTGAAAAAAATGACAGATGGTGTTATCAGACATCTCCTTTAGTGCATCATGACAATTCAAGATAGCAGATGGCAGAGTCTTGGTAGATAAAATAGGCATATTTGGGGATTTGTGTGCATGCAGTGGCCACTCAATGGCCGCTTAGTGGCCTCCAAAATATCTACTCAGAAAGCATCCATGTAATACAAGATGAACTGCTGGGTTGGTCCATCTATACTTCCAAACAAAATACAACATTACAGCCATGAATCTATTTTATTATTAAGGTTGTCTTTGTAACATGATAACTTTTAGTATTTTTTAAATTATTGTTATTATTTTTAAGTCGATGGGGCACACAACCTGGAGTTAAAAGTCCGCATGTCTAAAGTTGCCCAAGTGGAAAAATACTAATCTAGTCTATCTGAGTAGTGGGGTTTAAAGGTGGAATGGGAGGCTGATAGGTGAGGGAAGCTGCCTTTTCCCTCCAAGGGAGACACATAACTTTCAGGTTCAAATTCTATTTAAATTACATTTTTTCCTGTTTTGTTTTGATTTGTTTAGCTTTCATATTAGCTTGTGGTTATGAAATGGCACAAAAGAAAATGCAAGCTAGAGATGGGAGATTCTCTTATGGATCATTAACTATTAAATGGGAAGCAAAGAGAAAGCCTAATTAGACAGTCCTCATAATAGAGGGATACAACCAGGGAATCCACACACAAAAAATCATAGTTTTAAACTTGTTTATACAAGATAGGAAGCTTAGGTGAGCAGCAGGTGGCCAAGTCTATTGATGCATCTGAAATTGTATAAGATAAATTTTTTATGTGAAGTAAAAAAAAATGTAGTGATTATCTTCGAAAGTATTTTTCTGAACTGAATAAATAAGTATTAAATCAGTATATGCTTTCTACAAATATTGAAATATATTGGAGACATTGGAACTGCAAACGGGAGAACAGAGGAAAACTTTCTATATCACATGACTGTTTAGCTATCTATCATTATTCTAATCAGAAACAGAGGAAAGTACTAATTTCATACCTCAAAAAATGTCCTGTTACACAATGCATACGGAAGAGATAAGGTATTTCCTATTTATCTGCAACTTCATAATTACTATGTTAGAAGAACATAGGAAAAATCTGCTTAGATGCTATTTCTCCAAATGCCTTGCAATTTCTAAATTTAAATTACCTCATAACTCTAATTTAGGATATCTTATCCTGTTAGCTTATGTTAATGATTTTCATAATGTATCGTATCACTCATTTGTATACCCATCCTTGCACCTAGCACAGGATATAGAATAGAATAGAATAGAATAGAATAGAATAGAACTCTTTATTGACCAAGTGTGATTGGACACACGAGGAATTTGTCTTTGGTGCATGTGCTCTCAGTGTACTTAAAAAGATAAGAGTCATTTGTCAAGAATCATAAGGTACAACACTTAATGATAGGCATGGGGTACAAATAAGCAATCAGGAAACTTCACCCCTTGTTTGCTTGAGATCTTTCTTTAAGCCTGGTTCAAGTCCCACAAATAGCAAGAAGACTTTGTCAGAAGTATAGCAGATGGCTGATTGAATGCAGCATTATAAAATAACCAGATGTATCATGTTGCAAATTTCCAGAAGCAGAAGTATTCTTTGACTAACATAAAAATAGAGCAATATTTGAATTCACTAAAATGAAAAAGCTAAGTGCCTTGTCTGCTTTCATTATAGTTTATACAGGGACTTCCCTGGTAGCCATATTGCCTCCCAGTTGGATTACTACAATGTTTTGTAGATGGGACTTTCCTTGAAGACCACACAATACGTTTAGCTGATCCACAGCTATGGGGACCACAATGTTCATAAATGTAATATCTCTGCTTGAAGAACTCCAGTAGATACCAATTTGTTTCCAGATGCAATTCAAGGAGTCACTTTTCAGTCTGACATGGTTCAGAATTGCTTTGTTCCAGTGTTTTTTTCTCTTTGCTTTGAGATCTAAAAGAAAGGAATCTTTTTCAATCCTAACCCTTCAGTTAAGCTATTTCCAGGGATCACAAATTCAAGCCTTCTCAGTTGCTGCTGTCCATCTCAGGAACAGCATTTCCCTCCACCCACCAATACCAAAATTACCACAATAATATTCTGGAAGAGTTACCGGTAGGTCACAATTGCTTCAAGAGAATTTAATAGGCCCTAACCAATTAGATTCTCTTGAAGCAACTGTGACCTAACTCTTCCAGTGAGTTTTTGGAATTTGAAGAGTTGTTTTGCTCTCCCCAGCGTGTGAATGACTACAAGAACTATAACTGTTCTTCAATGTTTGAATATTATTGTGTCTTTTAGTTTAACTTTATTACTGTTGGAAGACAGGCAATTTAAGTCAGACATGATTTGAGAGGCGTTATAAGCCTAGAAAAAAAGAAAACAAAACATAAAATAATCAGCTCAGAGGAAAAATAGCTGTAAAGGCATCTCAAATTATCAAATAATTATTATATTAGAATGAGATTTAAGCCATAGGGCAAGAATTTGCAAATTTATTTTTCTAGTGACTCCAAAGAACAACCAATTCAATTGAACTCGCAAAGGGAGTCAACATCTGAACTGGATTTACTGGGATAAATTGGTTTAGCATAAGAACCACACAATTCCCAGAGCAATTAGATTCTGGGCTTATGTTGCAATGCACTTCCAGTTTTCCCTTTCCACTTTTTCTTGGCTCTAGTGACCCAACCAGATATTTTTCAGCTTTTCAGCCAGAAAGAAATACAAGCAGGGGGATAGCATTGCCAAGGAGTGCAGACTTACTACTAGAGGCAACGATTTAGGATTGGAAGAGATAATAATCAGCAAATAATATCATGTAATCCTGATCAGTTTTCAACCCTGTAACTAATCTTATGCTTGGTTAGCATCACAGAACACATTTGGTTGCTATTTATGATATATCCTATCAACAAGTCTCTAGATGGGGGAGGTAGTTTCACATTTAAAAAGATATACGAATTGCAAGGGGCTTAAAAAGATTTTAGATAATGGGAGGGGAACCATAATAGCTAACACGTAGCTAACTCAGAATCATAGATCTGGTATCAAGAAGATGAAAGCTGAGGCATTTGAGGGAATCTAAGAATAAGAAGCTTTTGCATGTAGTAGTCAAAAGCACCAGGCTAGAACTTGAGGAACTGTAAGTTTCTAGTCCTGCGTAAGGCACAAAGCCAGCAGGTTGAATCTAGGCTAGTCATTCAATGGCAAACCACTTCTGAAAATCTGGCCAAGATTACTGCAAGTAAGTCTCCTAGAGTAGCACCACAGCAAGATAGGCGGCAAATAAATTTAACAAATAAATAAACAATCAAGAGCCAAGAATTTTATTTTCTATTAAATTTATATGCTGCCTATCAAAAGCGACTTGAAAGAATGAATTGAAGGCACTGAAAACAAATGTTGAAAATATATGCAGACATTCCTTCATGCTATTCTTTTGCAGGATAATTTAATGTAATTTTAATTGCATGTTTATCTGGCCCCATTAATTACTGTGGGGAATTCAGCCCCTGTATGCAGGCATATGTTCCTCAACTTAAGAAACATTGAAGATTTTTGAAATAGAACATTCTGGGTTAGGTGAACAATTAGTCTGGCATAAAGGCAGCTTTCCAAGGCTGTGAATCTTCCTATTTTGTGTTTTGGAGAGATGGCTGAATATGAGTGTGAGGAGCAGAAGAATCTTCTCTCTGATCCACTGGGAAGTTGTAATCATTATAGAGGACCTTTCCTTAGAGGGTGCCCCCAGTTGTGTTGCACTCTGTTATCCACCAGCCAACGTATGGATCATGTTGATTGGGGATGATGGATCCACCTAAGGGTGGCTGCAGAGAGATAAAAGAGTTTGGATAGTAGACCATTGCAACGTGATTGAAGCCCTGCCCTGGGGTTGAAATTCAAATTTTCCCCTTCTGGTTCTGTGGGCGTGGCTTGATGGGTGTGGCAGGGGAAGGATACTGCAAAATCTCCATTCCCAC
>JANHFT010002307.1:24660-35163 GCA_032467955.1 Pseudoxenodon macrops | reverse complement strand
CCTAGAACTGTGTTGGCTTTTTTGGCAGCTGCTGCACACGGCTGGCTCATATTCAAATGGTCGTCCACTAGGACTCCAAGATCCCTCTCACAGTTATTACTATTCTACTCATTACTATTACTACTCATTTCCCTTTAAAAAAACAACGTATCAATATGCTGTAAACAGGCAGTCCTCGACTTACAACCGTTCGTTTAGCGGCTATTCAGTGTTACAGCAGCACTGAAAATAGACTTTAGGGCTGATCCTTGTCCTTATGCCCATAAACAGCATCCCCGAGATCAGGTGATCAAAAATTGGATGCTTGGTAACCAACATGTGTATGTGTGACATTTGCTGCAACTGTCATGTGATCGCCCTGTGCATCTTTCCCCATCTGATTCCAACAAGTGGTCAATGGAAGGAAGCCGGATCTGCTTAACGACCATATGAGTCACTTTAACAACTGCTAGGATTTGCTTAGCAAAAGAGGTTGTGAAATTGGGCAGGCCTCACTTAACGACTGCTTTACTTAGCAATGGAGATTCTGATCTCTATGGTGGCTATAAATCAAGGACTAACTGCATGAACAATGAAGGTGTAGGTAGTCCTTGACTTAAGACCAGAATTGACCTCGAAATTTCTGTTAAGTGAGAGTTGTTAAGTGAATTTTGCCCACTCGTACAATCTTCCTCGCCACATTTGTTAAGTGAATCACTGCAGTGATTAAGTTACTGACACGGTTGTTAAGTGAATCCGGTTTCCCCACTGATTTGGTTGTCAGCAGGTCGCAAAAGGCGCTCATATGACCTCGGGACCCTGCAACCGTCATAAATATGGGACAGTTGCGAAGTAGTCGAATTTTGTTCACATGACCCTGGGGACGTTGCAACGGTCGTTAAGTGTGAAAAACAGCCCTAAGTCACTTTTTTTCAGTGCTGTTTTAACGTGGAATGGTCACTAAATGAACTGTTGTGAGGACTACCTGTATATGTGGGATGAATATTCCTTTTAAAAGAAAAATCGGAACTATTAATTATTGCCAAAGTATCAGGCTCAGGAATTCTGTGAGTTGAAATTCACAGGTCATAAAGGAGCCAGAGCTGCCCACCTGGGTCTAAACAGACAATGACATGCTTAATTGTATTTTCATTCAGAATAGAATAGACTAGAAATGCAGAATAGAGTAGAATATAGGATAAAATCAAATAGAATAGAATAATAACTTTAGGGTCACTTTGAATGCACAATAATCAGCATACATTTAAATCAAATTTCTTTGCATAGAGCCCACAAAGGGTCACCACCAATATACACTACATCAGGGGCGTCAAACTCAATTTAATTGAAGGCCGCATCAGGGCTGTGTTTGACCTCAGGGGGGCTGGGGTAGGCGCACCCAGGTCAACATCACTCGTGTTGGGGACACCTGTGGGGGCCCAAACGCTCTGGCAGTGGAAACAGGCTCCCAAACTCAATTTTTGGCTGCGACAGCCTCCTGCAAGCCTCTGCCAGCGAAAACGGAGCTCAGGAGGGCCAGCCGCGACCCTCACATCAGTGGTGGGTTGCTGTCAGTTTGGACCGGTTCTCATGAACCGGTGGTGGAAATTTGCCCCCGCTCGCCCAACCGGCAGTGACGGCTGGCGGGTCATGCCCCTGAACTGGTCCTCCGGCTGGAAAGTGCACGGAAAGGAACCCTCTGCGCATGCGCAAAGCCTTCTGCGCATGCGCAGAGGGTTTTTACCTGGATGCAATGGGGGCGTGCGAGCATATGGAGCAAAACACGCACTTTTGACGTGACCCGAACCGGTAGAGAACGCACCCCTGCCACACATGCTCCATTTTTGCTGGCAGAGGCACCACGAGCCGGTCCTTCGCTGTTTCTAGGGCCTTGAGTTTGACACCCCTGCACTACATAGACATTGCAAAATAAATAAATACAAAATTATGCTTATACCCACATATATTATATGACACAGAGAAACAACACAGATTACTTCTAATATATACATGGACGTGGCAAGAAAAATGAATCTTGCGAGTTTATGAGTCTTTTATGAAATTATATTGTTGTTGTTGTTTTTCTTATGGATTGGTTGTTCGCTGAACAAATCCTCTTAAAATATGCCATTTAAAAAGGGCAGTCATACAAAACGTCTAATAGGAAGCAGGTCACCGCAGCTTGTAATCGCAGCTCGGGTCATTCTGAGCCTGGGTTTATGCTGCCAACTCTGGTGCATTTCGTACGCTTTGGCTTTAAGGGATACATTAATTAAATTTAATGCATTCCTCCCCCCCCCCACTCCATTACAGTGCATGAGCCAGATTTGTGTGATTAAACAACCGAGTTCCTATAAGCCTTTGGACATTTTGAACGTGCTTCAATGTTCTTCTTTCCATGTACTCACAACAGGGCTCTTACAGAGCCATCTAGATCACAGGAAAAGGCACTTAAAACTTACACAGGTGGTCCTCGACTTACAACACTTCATTTAGGGACCGTTCAAAGTTACAACGGCACTGGGGGAAAAAAGGACCTTAGGACCGTTTTTCAGTTACCGCCATTGAAGCATCTCCGTGGTCATGTGATCAAAAGTCAGGTGTTTGGCAACTGGTTCATACTTATGACCGTTGCTGTGTCCCGGGGTCACCTGATTCCCTTTCGCGACCTACTGATAAGCGAAATCAAGGGGGAAGCCAGATTCACTTAACAACCGTGTGACTAACTTGTCAGCTGCAGCACTTCACTTAACAACGGTGGCAAGAAAGGCCGTCCAATGGGGCAAAACTCACTTCACCAATGTCTCACTTAACAACAGAAATTTTGCGCTCCGTTGCGGTCGTAAGACCAGCTAAATGAATACTACCTGACTTAGGTGGGAGAGAGAGAAAGAGAACACAAGTAGTCCTTGACTTACAACCATTTGTTGAGTGACCAAAGTTACAACGGCACTGAAAAAAAAAGTGGCTTATGACTGTTTTTCAGTTACGGCCGCTGCATTTTCCTCATGGTCACGTGAAGCCAGATTCACTTAACAACTGTGTGACTCACTTAACAACCTCAGTGATCCACTTAACAACTGTGGCAAGAAAGGTCACAAACCGGGACCAAACTCTCCTGACACACTCGCCGCCAAAATCTAAAACCCGAGCTACAAGTCCTTTCTACGATTCCGCTTAACAAACTGTCTCGCTTAAGGGCAGAAATGTTGGGCTCGTAACTTGCGCTCGTAAATCCAGGACTACCCGTAGCATTTCTAAATTGTTTTCAGACAGTTTTCTGCAGAAGAGTCCAAGACGACCACGGCTTGATCAAGACGGGTCATCAAATCAACGTCAACTGTTGGATGGAAGTTCTCAGGAAAGGGAAGAAGACTTACAGACACAATAAACAAATAAAAAAAATTGCAGTTGGTTTAAAAACAAAAAATGTTGTCAAGAGACCTAGCAGGAAAACAAGATTGGTCCACGTCTAAAGACCTTGTGAGAAGACAATAACAAGGGCCCGTTTCCTCCTGCCTTGCTTCCCAGTAACTGTTGCGCAATGGCCGACTGGATCTGGACTCTGAAGGTTTCATGTGCAGGAAATTGTGTCCGTCAGTCTAATTCCTCCTCTGCTTTCCGAAGTGAGGGGCGCATTTTCATCCCCTTGGGATATGGAGCAGGCCCCTCGGATCTCAAATGGTTCTCTTTTGGACCCAAGAGATGGGTGGGTAAATGAGAGCACGCCCTAAGATCGTCTGCAAGCGCAGGTGGTCCTCGGCCTCCGACCGCAATGGAGCCCCAAATTTCTCCTTTGCTGAGCGAGACGGTTGTTAAGCGAGTTTGGTCCCATTCTGCAACCTTCCTTGCCAGAGTTGTTAAGTGAATCACACAGTTGTTAAGTGAATCTGGCTTCCTCCTTGATTCCGCTTATCAGTAGGTCGCAAAAGGGAATCAGGTGACCCCGGGACGCAGCAACGGTCATAAGTATGAACCAACTGCCAAACATCTGACTTTTGATCACATGATCAAAAGGTCGCCAAAGGGGATCGCGTGACACACACACACACCCCAGGACATTGCGACCGTTATAAATATGAGTCTGTTGTCGTCTGAATGTAAATCTCATGACTATTGGGAATACTGCAATAGTCGTAAGTGTGAAGAACGGTCACGAGTCACTATTTTCAGTGCCGTGGTAACTTCGAACGGTCACTAAATGAACTGTTGTTAAGTCGAGAACTACTTAAACATGAGCCCGGGATACTGCAAGCGTTATAAATATGTGTCAGTTGCCAAGCGCCTGAATTCTGATCATCAGCTGGGTTAGACTGGAGTCAGACCCTGTTCTTTGCTTCCCCCCCAAAAAAATATATTAGGGTGTACCTGACACTAAGCACATCCAACTGTCCAACACATTCAGTTGCCAATCAACGGCCTGGAACCTTGTGGTTGAACCAACTGCCTTGTTTTGAAAGCTCTTGCTTCTTCCCCCTCCCGTTTCTTTTCAGCTCTTCTTTGATTTGTATCCTGCCTTTTTATTATATTGCCTTTTAGTAATAATTCAAGATGGGGAGCATTTCCAACATACCTTCGGCCTCCCGTTTTCCCTCACAGCAACCCTGGGAGCCGAGTTGGGCTAAGAGAATAACTGGCTCAAGGCTACCCCAGCTGGCTTTCGTGTCTAAGGCAGGACTACAACTCCCCGTCTCCTGGTGATTGGTTTAAAGTCACCCAGCTGGCTTTCATTTCTGTGATGGAACTAGATTTCCCTGACTCCTGGTGATTGGTGGAAGGTCACCCAGCTGGTTTTCATGTCTAAGGCAGGACTAGAACTCCCCATATCCTGCTGATTGGCCCAAGGTCACCCAGCTAGCTTTCATTTCTATGATGGAACTAGATTTCCCAGTCTCCTGGTGATTGGCCAAAGGTCACCCAGATAGCTTTCATTTCTGTGATGGAACTAGATTTCCCTGATTGGCCCAAGGTCACCCAGCTAGCTTTCATTTCTGGGATGGAACTAGATTTCCCAGTCTCCTGGTGACTTTCATGGCTAAGGCGCTACTAGAACTCACGGTCTCCCGCTTTCTAGCCTGGTGCCCTAGCCACTGAGGGGCTTCTGGAGAACGGCCGTCCCTGTGCAGTTTTCTACATCTTTGGGGTTCTTTATATCGGTTATAATAAAGCCATTGATCTGCAACAAGTGTCGGATCGTTTAGATGACCTCGGGCAAGTTTATGGCTCAGATTCCGCCTTCCTCCCTTGCTAACATCAGGGCGGTGTCCCTGGCCCACTTCACAGGGATCTATCTCTGAAGGTTCTTTAATGCAGGTGAAACGACTGAAAACACTAAAAATCGATGTGCAAAATACACCTTCCTTGCCCAGCCAAATGGGAGACGCCATTAGGACACCCCATGGGATTCCCACGGGTGAGTGTGTCCCCCGAGGCTTCAGCTGAGACGGTTGAGGGAAAACATCAGCTGCCTTTATAAGGTCGCTCACAACCGACTTTGGGGTGACTCATCCACAACTCCACCCAGGCCTGGGAGCAAGGAAGTGAGACCACGGCAGGAAGTAGGGAATTGCAACGTAAGCCTACAAACCCAGAAAATTTCCGTAGTCAAGATTTCATTCAGCGGAAGAGCCTGTATTTCACTTCCCCTAGATTTATCTATAACTTCTTATTTGTTTACCCAGGAAATAAATCTTCACTTACTCATAATTCTAGTCTTCTTACCACATTTAGTCCCGTAATGAAACAAAAGATCCCTTCATACGGATTGCTGGTGCACCTTCGCCAACCTAATGCCTTTTTGACACGTCGGCTACACTTCCAACGTACTGTAGTTCAGTATCAAGAGCACGTGATGGGACGTTTTTCAGGCTGTTGTAGTATTAAGGTTTATCACACAGTCGGAATAACGAAGTTGGAAGGGACCTTGGAGGTCTTCTAGTCCAACCCACTGCTCAGGCAGGAAACCCTATACCAGGGGTGTCAAACTCGATTTCATTAAGGGATGCATCAGGGTTGTGTTTGACCTCGAGGGCCCAGGGTGGTGGTGGGGCGGGGCCAGCTCGACGTCACTCGTGTCGCAGGTGCCTGTGGTGGCTCGAGTGCTTTGCCATTTCTATGATGTAACTAGATTTCCCAGTCTCCTGGTGACTTTCATGGCTAAGGCGCTACTAGAACTCACGGTCTCCTGCTTTCTAGCCTGGTGCCCTAGCCATGGGCTCCCGAGCTCCGTTTTTACTGGCAGAAGCACCGCACTGTTTCCAAGATGGTCCTGCAGGCCAGATTTAAGTACCCGTGGGCCGAATCCGGCTCCTGGACCTTGAGTGTGACACCCCTGCCCTATACAATTTTAGACAAACGGTTGTCCAATCTCTTCTCAGCTAGATGCTTAGACATTTTTCTTCACCTATCAAGCTCTTCCCAGGGACCTAGGATACACACATGTTCCTGTTGATGAAGGGTATCATCGCAGGATGTACAATTGTTCCAAATAATATTGCCTTTTGCAATTGACTGATTTTGTTAATGCCGATAGTGTTTGAATGGTGCTCCAGTTGTTTTGGGATTGCACCCAAGGCAACTGGTGCTGTCACTGTTTCCCTTTGCCACAGTCATGCTATTATTTTTTTCCCCCATTCTACAAATCCTTTCTAGTCAAAATTGGGGATTCAAGGAAACTATTCTCCAGGAATACCATTTGGGTTTAGGAAAGGCTGTCCTAAATAACAAAACTTTTCTATGGTTACCAGCTAAAGTGCCACAGCACTTGGTAGCACCTAATTGTCTTTGGCTGATGTAGGATTGGACTTAGTCCTCAACTTAGGACCACACTCGAGCCCCAAATTTATATTGCTACGTGAGACATTTGTTAAGTGAAATTTGCCCTGCTTTACAACCTTTCTTGCCACAGTTGTTAAGTGAATCATTTTAGTTGTTAAGTTAGTAACACGGTTGTTAAGTGAATCTGGCTTCCCCATTGACTTTGCTTGGTAGAAAGTCCCGGAAGCTGATCACATGACTCCAGGACACTGCAACCGTCATAAATATGAACCAGATGCCAAGCGCCAGAATTTTGATCATGTGACCATGGAGATGTCACAATGGTCATGTGAAAAATGGTCGTAAGTCACATTTTGCAGTGCTGTTGTAACTTTGGTTACTAAATGAACTGTTGTAAGTCAGGGAATGAAATGGAAATTTCAGATTTTAGGCTAGATAGAGCCCAGAAAAAGACAGATGGAGTGCCAAGAAAATTCCCCAGACTTGTCCATAAAGTCATCAGGAGTTCTTCCTCTCGTTGTAATTTCTATTCCATTACCCCACTGAGGCAGGAACCTCTGTCCTTTAATCAACTGACCCTAATTGTTAAAGAATGTAAACCGCGAGCGGAACAAACCATGACACCCCTTAAAAGGTGTCCAGAATTACCAATTCTTTCAGTGATTAAAAACTATTTTAATGTGGTTGCTAATAAAGCAGCTTTTAATTGTTTTTTTAAAAAAAAACACGTTAATTTAATTTGAAGTAATCAGATCCTGTCATTCGGGTTCCTCTGTCTAAAGGAATTCAAAATTATGCATAAATGGTATGAAAACCTGCTTTGTGGGAAATAAAGGGTTGAAATTTTATACACCGTGGAAAAAAAATCCTGAAAACAGATTTCAGAACAAGCCCACATTCAAGATGGCTAACAATAAAAACCATAAACAAGATCTGAAAATAAATGTCCATATTAAAAGCTGTACAAGCAAAGTCCCATCAATTCACAACAATGAATTCGCCAATTCATTATTTTGAAGACATATAAGTTAATGCTTTTTAATTTCAATAATTGTTTATTTATAAGCTACGAAGAACTTGTAGCCAAATATTTATTACCAGGGTTTGTTCCTATTACTGAAGAATGGTTAAGGAATTGTGCTTTGAGGAGAAATAAAACTCGGAGCACGTAAGAAGTGAAAAGGGTTATCCTACTCAATTTCTAGATTGATTGGGAGAAGCTGCAGTAATCCAAAATGACTCTTCCAATAATTTAAATTGTTATCTAGAAAGGGGAGGAGCGGGAAGTTTAAACAGGGGAGCTTTTTCAGTCTTCCTCACCATTATTCCCTCAATGTTGGATTATCAATTCTCATTTCTGTAACTACTATAACCCACACATCTGGAAAGCAACCGGGTAAACAGGAAATGGCGATGTGAACTCACGAACGAACACACACACACACTTGCTTGCTCATGCTATTCTTTAAAAACATGACTCCTTTAAACAGAAGTACAAATCCGGGAAAAGAGAGGGGGAACAAATCAAAAGGCTCGTAAAGGTAATTCTGCCTAACACAACACCCCAAAAACCCTCGTCACATCTGAAAAGTGCTCTAAGGGTGTGACCAGGACCACCCCTAATTTAATCCAACGTAAAAATGAGTGGCAGCTAGCAAAAAAAAATCTGTAAAAGAGGAAGAGGAAAGAAAAAAAACAACCCAAAGGTTTATATACAGTCATTTTGGCCAACACAACAACAACAAAAAATCCTCCTGCCACTGAAAAGCCCTTCTTAGGACCAATTTAAATCCCAACCTAAAAATGAGCAGTAGCCACAGCAAAGCCACCCACATGTTTAGCAGAAGTAATCAGATCCCCCAGAGAGGGGGTGGGGGTGTGTGGGTCAGGATTTATTCCGAGAAGAAGCTCGATTTCTCAGAACTGGGTTTGATCTACCCAGTTTGGTGGCACTTCCTCAGCAGGAACCCAGCCAGGACTGCGGTGCTTTGTTTACTTCTTAGACGGAGGGATTTATAGCGTCGGTCGCCTGGTACGTGTCTACTGGGAAGAAAGTCCCTGTGTTTTCTCATAGGCTCAGGTGGGACCCAGGAGGTATCCCAAGCTGGAAGGGGCCACACTGAGATTTCAAGTCTTTACTTTCCCCAGTTGTGGTTTTTTTTTCCTCTTCCCTTTTTGATCTTTTAAAAAAACAAAAATCTTCCTGGTTTTCGCTTTTGAACTGGCCCCACTTGGGAGATGCTGTTTCCTGGTTCCCCATTTTGGGCTTCCAGGATTTTCACCTCCTGATTCACAGAAATTTGCCCATTTGATCCAACACAACCTCTTACCATCCCAAAATAAAGTGTCTGGACTTGGCCTCTTACCTGGTTAGCCTTACCTGGCTGGGGATGATGGGAGCTGTAATCCAACCTCCCATTTAGAGACCACCAAAGAGGGGAGGGTGCCCCCCCCAAACAGTCACACACACACACACACAGAGGCAGCCCCTTTCCTTACCTTGAAATAGCCCCCCTCGTAATGCGTATTGGGAGGCCCGAAGATGGCCACCTCCCAGTTGTAGAGGTCCCCCTCGTCCACCAGGCTGACTCGGAAGCCCTCCACGGGCTCCTCCTGAAGCCCTTTCAGCTCCAGCAGCAGGGCCTTCTGCGAGCTGGGCACAGACAGCCGCGCCATGTCACCGGCTGACGGAGGAGGCGATAAAAGGACGTAGGCCTCGAGCGAAGCCGGGGACTCGCGTGAATGCGCCGACCGCGAAGGGGGAGGGGGGAAGCGGGCGGGAAGCAACGCCGGGCCGGGCAGAGGAAAGGAGAAAGAACGGAAGCGCTGCGGACCCGAAAGAGCGCCACGAACAACCGCACCACTGAGAGGCGGCGGCACGACAACAGAGAGCGCGCGCGCGTTGCTCCCTGGGACGCGTAGTTCTTGGTGGGAGGGAGCGGAGAAAACCGCCGCCAGACCCGCCTTCCTCCACCAATGAGAGACGGATTTCCGGAGAGGGCGGTCCGGAGGGCGTGGAAAGGACTACATCTCCCAGCAAAACTTGAGAGCACGTAAGCCTCCCTCCCGCCCACGTGAGGCCGGACTACAATTCCCGACAGCGAGCGGGAAGACAGGGGCGGAGCGCGCACGCGCCCTCGTGAGAAAGTTGGCTTCGCTTCGGGAATTGCCCGTCCGAGTTGTTTATTTAGACTTTTCCCAGCACCGGACGGTAAACACGTGTCCCGCGTGTGCAAATAAGTGTATCACAAGGATGCGGTTGTGTCATGCAGAGACCTGCTGGCAATGCTCACCCAACCCGCCTGACAACAGCTGAACTCTTTTATTTATATGGTTTTTGCACCACGAGCAAGGTTACTACTGGGGAGCCTAAGGGGGGAAAATGCAGCAATTCCCTTTTTTAACTGGCCCGGTGAAGCTGCTGTGCCTCATCACATCTTGTGCACATTTCACACGAAGATCGGCTGACTTTACCGCATTTTCCTGACCCAGGTCGCTTATTCAGACATAGTTTAGGTCTACCTTTGTGAGACAAAAAAAAAAAGCTTTATTACTCTGTTAATGTTGTAGGAAGTAAACCCACCCCTCTCCTAGAAAACGAAATATTTTAGGAAATATTATAAAGACAGAAGATTATATTTCCTTGGATGAGAAATGTGTTTTTAGGCAGGAAACAAACTCAGTCATTTCCCCCCACCCGCCTTTGTCAATGGGCCATTAGAAGGCCTGTGCCAGTCTATTCTACAT
>JANHFT010002306.1:182475-200066 GCA_032467955.1 Pseudoxenodon macrops | reverse complement strand
TATTTATTTATTTATTTATTTATTTATTTATTTATTTATTTATTTATTTATTTATTTATTTATTTATTCATTCATTCGTTTGTTTGTTTGTTTGTTTGTTTGTTTGTTTGTAAGATTACACACAAAGAATAAACATGATTGCGAATATATAATTTGTACAAGAATGGTTATGAGTATATGTTATTCTACGAATACATGGGGAGATTAAGACAGGGACGGTAGGCACACTGGTGCTCTTATGCATGACCCTTACAGACCTCTTAGGAATGGGGTGAGATCAATGGTAGGCAGTCTAAGGTTAAGGGTTTGGGGGTTTGGGGAAGAACAGAGTCAGGTAATGTATTCCAGGCATCGACTACTCTGTTGCTGAAGTCGATTTTTTTGCAATCAAGTTTGGAGTGGTATACGCTAAGTTTGTATATATTGTGACCTCGTGTATTGTTGCGGTTGAAACCCGAAGTAGTCAATGACAGGTAGTACATTGTAGCAGATAGTTTTGTGTGCAACATTTAGGTCTTAAAGAATGGTTAACAAGCATCTTCTATCTACATTCAAAAGGATGTGTGAATGAAACAAAAGACACATGAAATCCAAACCTAAATGGATATTCTTATCCTCTGATTCATATGTCAATTGGTAATCAAAACCTCTTAAAAAGCAGCATCTAGAATAGTATATTAGGTTGCTTTTTAAAAATCAATTACTTCCTTTAATCCTTGATTATCTGCCATTATATTTTCCATTTAGACAATTCTTCCAAATAAAAAGTTCATTCTGACACAAGAGTCATAGCGATGCAGTGGTTAGAATGCAGTATTGCAGGCTAACTCTGCCCACAGCCAGGAGTTCGATCCTAAGTGGCTCAAGGTTGATTCAGCCTTCCTACCTTCTGGGATCAGTAAAATGAGGAGCCAGATTGCTGGGTGCAGAGTGCTGATTCTCTAAATCACTTAGAGAGGGATGTAAACCACTATGGAGTGGCATGTAAGTCTAAGTTGTATTGCTATATTCTGAATTTTAAAACTCAAAATTTGTCATGTGTATTAGAAGTAATACTTTTTATTGGCCAGCATTTTAGCTCTCCAGTTTTTTACAACAATAAGAGATAAATGGGTCTATTTTTAGGAAAAGTATTATGCTGGAATTTGTACAAAGTATTTGTCTACTAAGACACCATATAATAAGTAATGTTCTTTTGAGAACAATAAAACAACATGAAAATAATGTTAGATTAGGTTTTTACTTGATTTAGTGAATGAATTTCATGTGTGCTCATTTTCTGCCATTTAGATTTTGGCTCATTTCCCTAACTATTTCTTGAACATTTTAATATTTCTAAAAGTTTTGGTGGCAGGACTTAAATTGGTTGTGATTTTCTTAAACAGTGTTTTAATTTATGTTTAAAGTACTGGTGAATTCCCTTCTACCACTAATGTAATTAAGTACAATATTATTCAGGATTATACATATTCAGGATGATGTCTAATGCTGATATTCATGATAGCTCAAGTATGAGAATTCATTAAAAGGCACCTTTCAAATTTTCACTAAAATCAATTTTAGTGAATCTGATTTACAGTTGAATACAATTAGAATATGGAATTAAAAGCCTTACAATGTCTTCCACCACCCAAGCTATTTTACATGACAATACATATTACTTTACATATTTCAAAATGTGGTAGCACAGGCTTGTTACATTTGGAAGCCATCAAAATATTTCTACTGAGCAGGATTTTGAACTGCCATTTCAAAATTCTGCTTGGAATTTTAAACTAAAATACTAGTTTAGAGAAACATTTATTCCTCTTCAAGTGTCCTTATCAGAAGATAGACATCTAATGTAGACAATGAAAGACAATGATGAGTGGCTCATCTGTCCATGTTTATAGGGAGAATTAGGAAAACAGAATACATATGACTCAAATTGCTTATAATTTGAGTCCTGGTTTGAATCTACTGCTTAAGTCAGTTTATCACATGGACATGAAAAGCACATACATTTGTGGGTGTAAAAATTCTCAAGACTGTTTGAAAAACAACAACCCAAAAAAATAATGATATTAAATGATCTACATAATAAATGGCAGCTCTCTTTTTCTTGATATTTCTCTTTTTTTTAAAGATTTTAGAATTTGACATGTAGAGATTAAGAACTACAGTGGGAGACCTTTGCCAAGATTTATAAGTACAACTTCCAAGGGGAAAAATACACCTTTTTGTAATAGTATATTTTATGTAATAGTTATTATACAATATATGAAAAGGGATTTTGCAAAGAAAATTAAAATCTTCTCAGGATAATCGTGTTAGAGGAAGGAAAGGGTAGGGGAGGATAATCGTTTTAGAGGAAGAGAAGAGGAGAGGTTTGGAAAAGAGAAATAAAATGCTAATATATTATTTCAATGTTTTCTAAAGAGTTTGAGGTTTTTTTTCCAGCTGAACCCACAGGTTTAAATAAAAAGAAATATTAAAAAATTAAACATGGTGGATTGCCAATTAAATCAGTATTTCATGCCATACAAATCTTTCTCCAGGTTGCAAAGTATTTTGCTGTAACTGTTCTCAGTATTTCACCATGTAAACACATCAGTACACCATAGCTTTCCCCAACTCGATGTAGTCCAGATGGTTGGCTTATACTTCTCACCATATAAACCTAGTATTTGTAAAGGGAAAGACCACAGCTGGCTAGATGAACTGGCACACAATAGCAGTTGAACTATAGCTACCAAATCTGTGCTGCAGAAATCAAGATGACCACATAATAGCATCAAAGAAATTCAAAAATCTTTGGTGCTATCTAATGGTTGTCCCGATTGTTGCAAATCTATTCATTCTAACTTTAACCCTTACATTGTCAAACAAGTTTATTTATCTCTTGCACAATTGCTGCAGTGCTGCTAATTCAGCACACTAATGGTCTAGAGCAGGGGTCTGCAACCTGAGACACTCAAAAAGCTATTTGGACCTGTTTCACAGAGAAAACAAAACACCAGGAGCCACAAAACCTAGCTGGGTATGGCCAACTCGATGTAACTCACTCCCACCATGTCATATGACACCCCTAGCCACCCCTACCCAGGTTCTGTGGCTCACTATGTTTTCTTTTCTATGGGAAACAGGTATATCTCTCTCTTTCTCTCTCTCCATCTTT
Organism: Pseudoxenodon macrops; assembly: GCA_032467955.1. Taxonomy (NCBI): domain Eukaryota; kingdom Metazoa; phylum Chordata; class Lepidosauria; order Squamata; family Pseudoxenodontidae; genus Pseudoxenodon; species Pseudoxenodon macrops. The sequence goes on along the minus strand of JANHFT010002306.1, from coordinate 196,909 downwards.
CTCCTTCCCTCTTCTCATCTCTCTTTCCCCTCTCTATCTCTCCCTTCCTTCACCTCTCTCATCTCTTTTTCTATCCCTCCTTCCTTCCCTCTCATCTTTTTCTTTCTCTACCTCTCTCTCCCCATCTCTTTCTCCCTCTCTCCCTTCCTCCCCCTCTCTCATCTCTATCTTTCTCCCTTCCTCTCTCATTGCTCTCTTTCTCCCATTCTCTCCCCTTCTCTCTCTCTCTGTGCTGAGGAATGATCGTCAGCCATGGTGGAGGTTTCCTTTGGGTGACCTCCTGGCTAGCTGTGGCAGGGCCAGGAGGGTGCGTGGGTGCAGGGAGATGCCAAAGCGCACCAAGGGCACCCCAGAGCAGGTGGCTGCTCACTTGAGGGTCTTAACTGGAGGCAAAAGGACATGGCTTCTCTCCTGCCCTAAAGATCCGGCCATCACCTTACCGTGTTCCCCCACCCATCCACCCCTCGCAGCTCTTTGGCTGAATGGGGAGGGCGTAAACTCCATCTCGAAGCGGCAGGAAGCGAAGGCTGCCTTATGCACAAGTGTGGCATGAAGACAGGTACAAGGCCTCTTCGCTTCTGCACTAAGGCTCGCCTTGCCGTGCCCTCCCCTCCACTGCATGAGAGGAGAAGGAGAAGGAGGATCGCCGAAGCCTTAATGCAGGAACAAAGTGGCCCTGTACCTGCCTTTGTGCCACATTTCCACATAAGGCAGCCTTTGCTTCCTGCCACTTCGGGATGGAGCTTACGGACACGGTAAGGTGATGGCCGGATCTTTAGGGCAGGAGAGAAGCCGTGTCCAAAGACCCTCCTTAAGTGACCGGCTGGCCGCCTTGCATGTGCCTTTGCTGAGCTTTGCTACTTGCTTGAGGAGGGTCTCCCCACGCATGCACACCCTCCTGGCCCCACCACAGCCAGTCAGGGAGTCACGAGAGGGGGAAGAAGGGAAGCTTCTCCCAGGAGTGGTAATCATTCCTCAACCAGCGCCGCACTTCTCCATTCCCGCTTTTGCCCTTACCTTCTCAGACTAGGGGAGGGGAGGGCAAGGGGCGGAGTCAGCCAGATGGGACAGGGATCCACAGCAGAGGGCCCAAAGAGCCGCATGCAACTCCAGAGCCACAGGTTGCCAACCCCCAGTCTAGAGAAACAGATCAGCTGATGTTTCACAGACATTCAAATGCAGAAATTCTTTCTGTATTGTCCTGCTTCACCTCAAAATTAGACCTTTGGCTGAATCTGAAATGGCTAAATGGCTTAGTCTAAAACCTGGATGTAAAAACTGCATTGATCAGGAAAATTAAAAACAGACATAAAGCTAAGAATCTGGGTGGTCATCACCCAGCTGCAAACAGCAGGAGGATGAACAATTTTCAGGAGAGAAATTACCGCCAGTGAAAGGGTTCATTATCCTTCTCAGCTTGACTGTTCACCTGCAATCTTCTTCCAAAAGAGCTTTAAGCATGAATGTTTGCTAAGGTGTGAGGAAAGTAATTGGGAAAGTACTGCAATGATGGAGGGAGAGGTACCAGAGACTTTATGAGGAGTTAAGCTTCCCTTTAGTTGTTACTTCTTACCTACAAATATACCATCCCATTTGATATCCATCTGAGTGACAATTCCTACTAAAATAAGTTTATATTCCTTTATTTTGCTTATAACAACCGTAATATTTAAGTCAATTCAAATAATGTCATAAAACTTGCTTTCTTTTCATTATTGCTTTGCTTTTCTCCCAAGATTCTTCAAAACGTTTAACAATTCTCTTTTGTAAATCCAATAGATAAAAAGTAGCCAGACCACTTTTTTGGTTTATTCTTTGTACATACCTTTTAACTATTAAGACATTGGTCAATTTATTTTTTGTATTCAGTGTAAGATTTTTTCCCCATGATATTTTTGTAGCCTATCATTTGTAAATCCACTTTCAACTCAGTCTTGATCTTGTCAGGTATAACCTGTTACTCTTCCATAATGTCTTTTAAACAGTCTATCTATTAAAGCAGATATATTATTAAAATTTTAGTTCTGGATCCATTGTTCAAAAATATTCTTCAATATGTCTAATGTTAAAAGTGTTTTGCTCAGTGATGGAATCCTACCAGCTTAACAACCATTTCGGTGATTGCGCACTTGCGCAGTTGAACGAAAAATCACCTTCCGCATTAGTGCTAGGGAATAAAAACAGCTGAGGTGCAGTAATCCGCTCTGCCGCGCTAATCAGCTGCGAAGATATAGGTAAGTAAAATACAGGGGGGCATGGGCCCCAGCTGATCATTGTATTCAACTGGTTCTCTCCTAGCTCTATCGTTGAAGCTACCGGTTTGCCTGAACCAGTCCGAACTGGTAGAATCCCACCCCTGGTTTTACTTCATTTTGTGATTGTAAATTGAGTTTAAATGTCTGGAAGATTTCTTCTAGCCTGCCAGCAACTCCCATATGGTGTGTTCCTTCCCTTCCAAATATCACAGGGAAAGAAAGCAGGTTGTATTCACCACTGTTTGGAAAGGAAGGTAGGATTCCCTTGAGTTCTCCAATTGTGTGTGTGGGTGTGGGTGTGAGCCAGCTGAAGGATTGCTGGATAGGGAAGGGGAAGCATCTTCCCCTTTAAAATTTGAGCCAGCTTTGAACCAGCTGCAGGGTTGCTTCTTTTGCTAGGAGTGTGATTCAAGGGGCTCCCTTGAATCTCCCCCCCACACACACAAAAGGAAAGCCCTGTCCAAATGGTATTGTTCTTTATAGTTGTCACATTTTTTTGCTGTTGTTCTGAATATCACATTGAGCATAATAAAACACATTCATTCAATTAAATTTTATTTGCTCATTTATAGAATTGTTTTCCCCTGGCCCTTGAAAGTTCACAAAATGTCCCTCAGATTGAAAAGTTTGGGGCCCCTGCTCCAGTTCCTTCTAATGTAAGGGTCTCTAACCTTGGCAGCTTAGAAATAGAAACAGAATAGAAATAGAATAACAGAGTTGGAAGGGACCTTGGAGGTTGTCTAGTCCAACTCCCTGCTTAGGCAGGAAACCCTATACCATTTCAGACAAATGGTTATTCAGTCTCTTTAAGACTTTAAGACTTGTGGACTTCAGAATTCTGGGAGTTGAAGTCCATTTGTTTTAAAGTTGCCAAGGTTGGAAACCCCTGTTCTAATGTATACTTTTTAAAAATCTTATTGTATTTAAATTTTTAAAAATGAAAATAAATGCATTTTTCCATGGGAAGTATTATTTATAATTAATTTTGAAATCTTATTTGAAATTAATCTGGACACTTAATCCATTTGTAAGTTTCTAAAATCAAAGTTTTAATCATCCTTTTGCTGTTTATTCCAAGCATTTTTTAAAAAGTTCTTAAACTTTTACCGTAGTTAAAATTCTTTTGCTAAGGATTGGAAAAAACTTACCCAGTGCTGTAAATCCTGACAATCCAAAGTTTCCTAAACTGAAAAGCAGTTAATTAACAGTTTCTGAAAGTGATTAGAAAAGGAAGTATACAAAATGTAGTGTCCTTTCAAAGATGCTGACCATGATTTGAACAAGATGGTCATACCCTCATCTCCCAGACCTCTAAATCCACTGGAGACTACTATCTTATGTCTCTTTGTGAGGAGCAACTATCCTCAAGGGACCTCAAGTCCACTCCTTGTCCGGAGAGGAATTATTAAAGAGCTAGTCTACTTGCCAGTTCTTCATTTTACTGAAGTTGGTGGCACTACTTCTCAGAACCATCTTCACTCCGCCATTTCCCCCCCCCCTGGAAACTGCTCAGGGTTGCCAAGATTGAGCTTCTTCCTCCTTATCCAGATTCTTACAGTCTCCAGGCACCAAGACAGAACTGCCTCAGCATCACATATTTGGCCTGAAGTTCAGATATAAACTGTGCATCATCTATGTAGGATATCTGAGTATAATTTCTGACTCAGTGTCAGAGACTTGTCCAGGACCCTCATGTAGATATTGAAAGAAACGCAAGGAAAGCATCAAGCTCTCTGGGACTTCATAAAGCAATAACTTGAGCTAAATTTCTCACCAGTCACCAATACTGACTGAAACCAGCTCTGAAGGAAGAAGAACTATTGAAAATCAGTGTCTTGCATTCAGGAAATAGTAGATAGTCCCTATTGGCAATGGGCCAATTAAAAAGTGTTCAGAGGCAATTCAGATGCAATTCAATTCAAGATTGTTCACACTGTAAATTCATTTAAGGAAGTAACAGAGATTTGGTCCAAATGCTCACTGGAGACTCAGGAAATCCCTCAAGTGTCTCTTAAAACCAAGTGGATCCTTTAAGCACCAAGTTAAACCAATCTAATATGACTTGCCTTTCTATAAAGGGGTACAAGACTGTTTATGCTATATTACATACATGAAACCATAAAGTGTACTTGGGACAATTTCTGGATACAAAAAGTGCTTATTTTACCTGTGCGTGTTACGCAAAGGAAAAGGTCCTGCTTCAGTTTTATTTACAATAATTCATGTAAATTGCATTAGTAAATTCATTCCAACCTGTGGAAACACAGTAGCTTGGGAGGGTAAAAAGATGTTAAAGAATATGGCAAGAAGTGTGAAATATATGTTTCGTACTTAATACTTAAAACAGTAATTTATCTATTTTATGTGTTTATTACCTTTATTATCTATTTATAATTTTCTTCAGGTCAAGATATCTGGATAACTTATTTTCTCAGTACTTACCCTTACCAAAGTCTTTAACTAGCCATTTATCATGCTATTCCTGGGACACCAAGAAATACTCTCTTAATGATTTTTCTGACACAAATCCTATTTTTTTTAGCAGACAAGTCTAGTTGTCTGCTGAAGTGGAAGAGTTTCTCTGAGATGCTTAGTCTCATTAAAAATGTTCTATATCTGGCAATAATGGCTTCCTTGAAAGTTTCACACATTTTATTTTTAAAAAATAGGCTAGATTCCTATTAGAAGGACAAACTTTCTAGTGCCTCCAGACACCACTTTTGTATAGTAATTAAGGTCAGAAACCAGGAGGCTATGAGTTCTAGTCCCACCTAAAGCATGAAGCCATCTGGTGCCCTTAGACTAGTCATAGTCTCTTAGCCTTAGAAAGCAGGCAAAAGCAAATCACTTCCATAATCTTGTTAAGAAAACTGAAGGAATTCATCCACATAGTTTCCAGGAGTCAACATTGGCACAAAGGCAAAAATAAAAACTAATTTGAATAATACAGATTTCCTAGCCACTTCTTCAGTCTTGGTGGTATCTCATTAGGCCTTGCACCAAAACAATACTGGCTAGGCTTTATTATAACTATTGTTTCTTTGACATTAGTTAAGTATGATGCAACAACCATTGCTTGGGGTCTGCAGTTTATAAATTTGGGAGGGGGAGAGGATTCTGGCATTATAGTGAGTCCAAATTGGGCATCTTGTTATTCAATCATTTCACAAAACTGCTTAGTTTTCTTGAAGGTTTGATTAAAGTACGCTGGGCATGGACATTGCCTAGAGCAGTGGCCTGTGGGCTGAATGCATCATGCGCTGGCCACACTCACACCCGGTTTAATGAAGGGGGGAAAAGTCACGATACGTCACGTGATGCCACTGTGATGGCGTGAGTTTGACCCCCCTGGCCTAAAGCACATTAGATTTCAAGCATGCGCAACATTCCTGCTGACAAGAAGGGTGTTTTGACTTTCAAGCATCCAGTACAATTTTGGTTGGAATTATGTTTCTTTTGCTGCAATAGTAAGTAGCGTGTACACAAAACATGCTATTTATGTTACTAATCTTATTAAGCAAGTTGTGTGAACCAGGCTTTATTCTGCTTTCCTGGTGACATTTCTTTTCCTTTCCAAAACCATGTGGCAGGAAAATTGGTATAGTGTGTAAAGAGAGAAACAAGCCAACTGAAATCTTTCAAACAGATTGTCTGCATTTGTTCACAGATGGTTTCTTTCAGCTCAGATCCCAATCAAGAAGAAAGTGAAGGATGGAGGCTGGCTCCAAGAAGACTGTAGAATCACCTGCCTACCTAATTATACTGATTTCTCCAGGCTTCTCCTGAATGACATTTAAAACAATGCAAGTTTAATGGAATGAAGGAATTATGAACATGGGAAGGCTCAACTCTGTGAAAGAATGAATCAATCTTGGTATTGATATCTTTAGCATTAAATTGAAACAGATTGGAATTTGATACTTTTTAGTCAGATATTATGCTATTTTCTACTCAGGATAAAAACATGGAAGGAATGGCATTGTTTCCTAGCAAAAAAGTACGGTATATAGTAAATAGAGTACTTGGTACAATTCAGCTAATGAATGAATAATTTCAGTTTGACCTGAAGGATAACCTTAATAGGACAATTATTCAAGTTTAAGCCCCAATCACTGGTACAGAAGAAGAGGAAATTAATGGGTTTTATTGTCAAGTTCAATCTGAAATCCACATACTGGTTATAGTTTGAAGCTGGAATGACAAAGTTGGAAAAAAAAGTGAGGAAGTGAGGAAGAAAACATAGTTGGAGTTTGTAGCCTAAGAAAAAGAAATGAAGCAGAAGAATAACATTACTTTCTGACAATCTAATGATTTCTTCATTGCTTCCAACAATCAAAATAATGCCTATATACCCAGAAATCACCAGGTGGCAAAAACAAAAATCAATTTGTATTTTTGGAGGAAAGAGAAGATAAAGCTCAGTTATAACAACAAAGACATGGCCAGGGCTGATTGTGAACACATCATGAATTGCTTATGTGCAAATTCCAATTCAAGCTAAAGTGAAAAAAGAAAGCCAACCAGCTTTCACAATACAATCTTGACTATACAATCCCACTATTTTCAAAGAGGACATCTGGAAATTGAAACCCTAAATCTCATTGATAGAGAACCAGAACTATGGAACAAAATCAAATATGTTGTTGAAGATTGATGTAAAAAGAAGACCCCCAAATACATAGAAACAGAAGAAAGCAAATTGAATGTTAGTACAGACAGTAGAAATTGCCAAGAAAAGAAGCCAAGTACAAAAAAAAAAGACAAAGATCTCAGGAAGATCCTTAACAAAAAAATTCAGAGAGTTTTTAAACAGAGTCAAAAACCAATAGGCTGACATCAGTAAGGACATCCAAGATGATAAGCACCATGGGAAAATAAGGAAAGTCTTTCAAAAGGTACAGTATGTGTATTCAGAAAAGATTTCAACCTCAAATTGGTGTGTTAAAGGGTAGAAAGTAAATGAGTCAAGAAAGATCAAAAAGATAGAATTAGTATTTTATACTGAAATACTGTTAGTTTAGAAGATAGTCCATACTTACAAGATTCTGAACTATTAGGAAATGAAGTTAGATCCATGCTTTGGACAATAGCTAGACACAAGTCTAAAGAACTAAAGAAATCTAAGAAACATGCCTACCCAATGATGGAGATGACCTTGAGGGGAATAGACAGAAACCGTTACATAAGCAATAAAAGCTGAAACATTCCTTAAGTCCCAGGAAGCAAAATAGTGTTCAGAATAGACACATATTTTTACTTGATTCATTGTATAAAAGGAAGGAGGAAGTAAAGCACAATTGTCCAAAGATATTTCTGTGATCATGTGGCCAGCATGACTATACACCAAGGTGCACAGAATCCTGTGACCTTCCCACCAAAGTGGTACCTATTTATCTACTTACATTGCCATGCTTTCAAACTGTTAGGTGAGCAGCATATGGGGTAAGTAACAGCAGCTCACCCTATCACGCAGAGCTCAGGTCTCAAACCCAGGCCATCAACTTTCCTGGTGATAAGCTCAATGATCATGCTCCCTAATAATAAATATTAAGGTCTCTGAACCCATAAGTCCATCCCAGCCTATATTCAACAATTATTAAATGATGCTGGAGGAGAGGGAAAAGGATGTTGAGAAAGTTACCAATTAAAACTGTATAATTTTATATAAAGGTATAAACGCTGTCTTGGTTTGTTGAGGATATACAGTAGAAGTATGCCATGGGGCAATCACGGTTTGTGTCAATTTACTTTCTTCCTGACTGAAGGATGGCATTGGCATTTTAAGGTGGCCATTTTTATTCAAGGATAAAAGAAGAATATTTCAGGAAAGGTTCCTCCTGCACACAGGATTCCCCCCCCTAAAGTCTGATCTTTAGTTGTCTTCTTCCTCAAATACCTACATAAAGACAGTAGTACCCTGCAGCGTTTCATCTTAGCCGATGTATAATATAAGAAGATCCTTGTTAAAAGTTAAGGTCCAACTAGGAATACATACATGAAACAGTAGTTCGTTTTACAGATAATCTACTGCATCATATCCTTTCAGGTTTTAATTGCATCCAGTGGACGTGGAAATAACTAGGAATGAACATGGTTTATAAGAAAGCCTTTTGTAGTTCTCAGTGGCACATAGTGTGTGAAACGTATCATTTACAAGCACCTTTTTTGTAATTGCCTTTGAACGCCTCTTTTAAAAGCTGGATAGTCAGACCTCCTAGCGTGCTTGTTCCTATGGGATTAGAATGCTGGAAAGCAATTGTGTCAATTCATCCTGAACTAAATGAAATACTATTTCGGATGGAGAACTTTTTTCAATTCAAATGTTTTAACTCCCATCCATCCTAAATAAATGTAGCACAGGGCTAATATAAACAACTTATGGTAATTCAGACCCAAAGGTGCTTTTTTAAGAGGCAACTGAACTTCCTTGTTTTTCTTTGAAGGCATTTCGCTTTTCATCCAAGAAGCTTCTTCAGCTCTGACTAGATGGTGGGGGAATGGAAGGATTTATATTCCTTGAAACGTAGTTCAGAAATCACTAACTTTTTAAGGCTCAGGATGCATTTGGGATATTGAGGAGATGTTGCCAGAACTCATAAAATGGCAGCCCAGTAGGGCGTAAGCAGTCATCGCAGAAGTCATTTTCCAAAAGGGAAATGAGTATAGTCCTTCCTATTCACCTCACGACCTCTTCTAGCCCAAATTTTTCTACTTCTTCAGATTTCTTTATTAGGGAGCAAAGGCAGGTCCACTTCTAATCCAAGCATTTGGTTGCAGCCCTTTCCCAGTTTTATTTTATAAGAATACCTCTGGCATCTTTATATCAGCCAAGATAAAGATAATACTTGATATGGATTTTTGTGGTATACTACTTTCCCTATTTTAACAATAGCAGTAGCACTTAAACTTATAAACCACTCCATAGTACTTTATAGCACTCTCTGAGCAGTTTACAATGTCAGCATATTGCACCCAACAATCTGGGTCCTCATTTTACCAATCCCAGAAGGAGGGAAGGCTGAATCAACTTTGAACCGGTCAGGATTGAAATCCTGGCTGTGTGTAGAGTTAGCCTGCATTCTAACCACTTCGCCATCACAGCTACTCCTATTTTTGGAACTAAGTAATCCTAAATCATCATCATCATCAAACAAGCATGGAATATGGTAAGAGCCAAGGATGTCTTTCTAGGAAGATTGGCACCTACTACACAGGTGCTAAATTGTAGACTCACAGACTAATTTTAATGATAAAAAAGTAATTTCTGGAATAAATTTTCATTTGAATCAGAGCTAGTTGATCTGGACATTGATCAAAGTTGCAGAACTGAAAAGTCATTACGGTATATTATTAAAATGAAGCTATTCCCTTGGCAACTATTGTTCAGGACACTATCCTTGATACTTTGAATGTATAGATAATTGTTTTCTATCAGCTATAAAATGGCTAGACATTTAAAGACATGGTTACATCTATTTGAATTTGTAAACTTATTATATTAATGAACTTTTCACACACTATTTTTGACATATAAGAGTATAGGCTTTAAAATATATTATTTCAGAATAGTTTGCACATTGCTTTAGAAAGTCTGAACAAAGCAGGGATTTACTGAAATGGGAACCAAGCAAATTGCTTTCCTGTATCTTAGCAACAAACTGTCAATATAAAAGTGTCCCCAACTCTAAAATTTGCATCTACAAAAGCAACAAGTGAATTTTAGTGCTTTTATTTTTTAGGATAGTGGTCATTTCTCACAAATGCTTATCCAATTTAAAGTAGAAGGGGTTCATAATTTTGGATAAGATATGGCTAACATATGGTGGTATAATTGATGAAAAAAATGAGTGTGTGGATTTTTTTTTACCAAATAAAACTGAATTTTAAGATTGATGGTTGGTTTAACCAGGGGTGTCAAACTCAATTTCATTGAGGGCCGCATTAGGTTTGTGTTTGACCTTGAGGGCCATGGGGTGTGGCCAGCATGACATCACTTGTGTTGGGGGGTGCCTGTGGCAGACAAAAATGGGCTCCTGAGCTCCATTTTCAGCTGTGACGGCCTCCTGCAACCCTCTGCCAGAAAAAACGGAGCTCAGGAGAGCCCTCGCAAGCTCCAATTTTCTGGCAGAGGCACTTTGGGCCAGTCCTTTGCTGTTTCCAGGGTGGCCCCACAGGCCAGATCAAAGCAGCCCATGGGCTGGATTCAGGCCTTGAGTTTGACACCCCTGGTCTATACAGCTGTTGACATGTAAATAATTGCACATGCATTTCCTTCTCTTATATGCAATACCATCTTGATAATACTCTGCACAGAATGTCACATTAAACTGCATGTTTAAAAACATATATGTGTCACAAATATATATGCTAAAGGTTCAGAGTTCTTGATTTCTGTAGGTCTATTACTGGGCATATAAAAGGTGAAGTCAATGTACATTCCCATGGAAATACAGATATTAGCAAGACTGTCACTGCCTATAGAGCAAGTTAGTATTCACTTATACATGTTTATTTATCTATCACATTTGTATAGCTGTCAATCTGACTCATAATTGACTCATAATAAAGCAAAATACAAAAAATAAAATACATAAAATTTAAATTAAAAATAAAATTGAAGTAAAAAGAAAAACAGCATTGCTGAATCTATACAGCAACAATAACATCATGTTAAACAGCTAAACTCTATGTGCATCATTTGATATACATGTTTCTTTTACTTCAATAAAATCATATGGTTATTGCCAGATAACTAGAACTATTGCTATATTTTTGATAATTGATGCATGTATTAGACCAGATGTTAAAAGCTTGAGTTGTCATAGGTAGTCCTTCCTTGAATGCTAATACTTTTTGGTATAGTATAGATAACGATTACAATTATTGCATCATGATATATACTCAAACTCCTAAATGGGGTTGTAAATCCAAAAGATGCAATGGGGGAGGGGGGTGGAATTTTTTTTCAAGATCACATTGTCTTTATGCAATTATTTCTAGTGGCATCCATCACACTGTGTTAAAGATATTCATAAGCAGCACAAGTCATTGCATCCCTTCCATTCCATTTCTGAAAAAGCATTCTTAGAATTATAATGAAAAGCAGGACTACTTATTTTCTCTGAAGTTCAGTATGCATTTTCAAAGCAATTGAACAAATATCACACTCAGGAAACAAACTTTACCCTAGGAAAATCATCTCCATCCCAGCCGTTGTGCTTGAAATGTATGGAATATACAAAAGAATGTATGGAATAGAATATAAATGAAACCACACAATGAAACCATATGTAGGCAACCAAATTGTTGCCTACACATGAGGACAAAGTATACTGGTAGAACAAAGACAGAAAGTTTGAAGCAGAGATGACTTAGATTGGTTTGAACAAGAATCTAGCTCTCTACCCAGTCCACAATCTGAATAAAGCAGAGTCTGGATCATGTAATAACTGTACTCTGGTTCAATCCAATATGAGTATATTTTATTTTTAGACCTGCTAGAAACACACTTGAAGTAAAAGCTATGCTCCCATTCCCTACCCATTTTGAAGTCTTTACATGTTATTTTTTTCAGCATAAATTTTAAGGGTCACTGAATGAGGCAGTCAGTAAGTGAAGACTACCTATATGGCAATTTACATTTTTAAATTTATACATTATAGACACAATACTGTTTCTACTATTAATACTACATCCAAGAAGTTAACTATAACTGCCACTTACTTTTGTTTAAAACAAACTTAGAAGTGGATTAGAAAAAACATGGCCATGTGCTCTTATTCAAGTTTTAATTAACCATGCCCTTTTCCCAACCAAACACAACCCAACCCAAAATTATCTCTCTGTATACTAAAATATATTAAAAATTGGCATTTAATAGCTACTCAGCATCCTTGGTCTTCACTGGAATATTTGCTCCTATATGTCATGTCAAGATTTCCCCAAACCATGCTATATTTTCTTTTCCTTTGGATAGCACTGTTTTGCTATATTAGAACCCAAGTCACAGAATGAGTTTGGGAAAAAGCATATGCAGGTATTAAGCTACCAAATTCCTTTTGAGCATAAAAGAAAATAAAGAGAATTTCTTAAATATAATCTACAAGTGTTACACAAAGATCTCTAATAATTTTGCTGGTGACCTTTTAGCATTCAACCCATTAATGCAACCTTGAGGATGAGGGGGAAATTTCTGCAAGATAATTTAATAAATAAATGAAGTTATAAGGAAAAATCTTATCCATCTTATGAAGAACAAGACAATCTCTTGCTTGAGAAAGATATCTACATCTGTTGCATTTAAGAAACCACAGCTCCAAAGTGCAAACTCAGTTTATTATACCCCAATAAAAATACCTCATTCTTAGTAACAGCATAAAGAGCATTAAGGGATCATTATTAGCCATAAATAAACTGCCAGACTGAGATGGCTCTGTTATCTTAATAAGATCTGACTTTAATAGCTAGTGGTAGTGATAGTCAAGATAGACATAGAGGTATAGATGCAAAACAGAGTTTCTTGGTAAATTAATAAAGTATGCTGCTTATAAATCTGGTAGATGAAAAGCCAAATAGAGATATTTTCCTTACCCAATGATTCATTCTCCAATTTCCACAGAAAATGGCTCGTAATCTCACAGTTATTGAAAATATTTTTTTACAGTGACTTAAGTATGTAACCTAGTTGCAGGCAAAAGAATGTTTGCTCCATTGATGCAAGAGAAACAAGCAAAAAGTGGGAGTCAAAAGTAATCACCATCATGTTCTTCTTCTGCATGGTAAGAAGGTTGGTTGGTGCCACATGGCCCAATTCCAATGCACACCTATGCTGATAAAATTGGCTACTGATGAACAATAATAGTTAGAGACAGCTCTTTGCCCGAGGAACTGTACTGATCAATATGCTAGTACCCTGCACAATAGGAATCAGGCTACAATGCATTAAAATGCCCATAGGCACACAAGTGAGCGTTATCAAGGGAAAAGAAGAATACATGAAAAGGTCAAATGCTGAAGCAGAAGCAGTATGCAGATAAGTCAACTCCCACAAAAGTAACACAAATAAAAATTAAAACCATACCGCTGAATCTTTATACAGGCATTGAATCCATAGATACACTGAGTCCTGATGTTCCATTTATGTCCTGGTTTAGAATAGAATAGAATAGAATAGAATAGAATAGAATAGAATAGAATAGAATTCTTTATTTGGCCAAGTGTGATTGGATACACAAGGAATTTATGTTGCTAGGTGAGAAATTTGTAAAGTGAGTTTTGCCCCATATTATGACTTCTCTTGCCAAATTTGTTAAATGAATCACTGCAGTTGTTAAATTAGCAACACGGTTGTTAAGTGAATCCAGCTCCCCATTGACTTTTCTTGTCAGAAAGTTACAAAACGGGATCACATGACCCCGAGACATTGCAACCGTCATAAATGTGAGTCAGTTGTCGAGCATCCGAATGTAAATCATGTGATCATGGGGATGGTGCAGCCGTTCTGAGTGTGAAAAAAACGACCATAAGTCACTTTTTATAGTGCCGTTGTAATGTCGAACGGTCACTAAACGAACTGTTGTAAGTCGAGGGCTACCTGTATTGGGGAATGATTGGTTGACTGATTTGATTTCTATAGCCACCCATTTCAACAAGCAACTTCAATTTCATTGTTAATTTCATTGTTCCTTTCTACCTGTCCTACCATGAAAATTTCCCTTCTTCTCTTTCAATTTTAATTAAAATTTCAGCTCCACCACGCATGTGTGCATGCCTCCCGCTGACCAGCAGATTTTTGGGATGCGCGAGGGAGTCGCATGCAGGAGACATGCGTGCATGCGCAGGGGGCACATGAATTGCATTATGTGCTGGCACGCTTGTGCGCTGTCGCACGCACGCACGCACACTTTTGGCACACAACGACAAAAATGTTAGCCATCACTGCTTTAAATTGTTTGGCTTGGCTTCACTACTGTTTTTGCACAGAAGAGTGAAAAGTGATTAAGACATGGTTGGTCCTCTGAAGTTGTCTGGAAGTTGCAATTTTGCCCCTCCAGGAAAGAAATTGCAAAGCCAGATTTACCCTTGGCCTCTTCTGTTTTATTTTGTATTTTTCTGAGTATAAGACGCACCTTTTTACTCCCAAAAAGAGGGTGAAAACTTGGGTGCATCTTATACACCGA
>JANHFT010002306.1:154997-169930 GCA_032467955.1 Pseudoxenodon macrops | reverse complement strand
CTATCTATCTATCTATCTATCTATCTATCTATCTATCTACCTATCTATCTATCTATCTATCTGCCATCAAAGTAGAGATCTCCAATAATACAAGATGCAAGTGTGTGTAGCTTTTTACCTATTAAATTTCATTATAAGATTAAAAAATACAGGAAAAAGACAAAAGGTAAAGAACTAAGAGACAAAAAGAAGGAAGTTAAAAAATGGGGGGGGGAGGTAATAACTTTTGACTTTTTTCAGTGGAGTTAAATATACATGAAAAAATACCTCAACTTTTCTCTTACATTTTACAACATTTTAAGCCCTTTCTATAACGACAAAATCAATCTAATCATCAAGTTCTAATCAAGTATGAGCACCTTATCCATCTATGAGGCTAATTGAAAGTCTCCAATCCTATTGAGCAAAATTATCGTGGGACAAATGGCAGATCAAGAAACATACTGATCCATTCTTTATCGCACATGACAATCAGCTGGCCAGCGCACATGCTCACACAGGAAAATGGAAAACCAGCTCTTCTAGTTTCTGGCACTGCTGCACACACGAAGGGCAGCTGATTGTCATGCACACTTGTGTGCCAGAAACCTGGAAGAGGAATGGGCAACACCTCACATGCCAGGCGACATGGCTCCGCATGCCATAGGTTCACCATCATGGATCTAGACTCATTCTATTTGTATAAGAGCCAAGAAAAGCAAACTATGCTGTGTGCTTTATGTCTAAGTGAGAAAATATATAGTTGGCTGAAAGATGAAATAGAAGCTTTGTTTGTTGGTTTGCTAAGTTGAAAGCTTTTTTGAGAAGGTAACCTTAAATACATGTTCAATTCTTTGGCATTAATTTTGTGTATTTAGCTGGGTTGGGGTTGTTGGTTTTTTTAGGTCTTTGGTCTTTCTCAACTCACCAGCTAGGCTGCACTGCTATAAAAATGTCACATTTGAACCAAGCATGGCCCACACAATTTCGAGTAAAATGAGCACAGAATAGCTCCCAATTATAACTTCTATTTTCTCTTATGGTCCAAGCAGATATTATTGAAAGGTATTAGTGCTCCATCACAAAGGCCTTTTAAATTCTATATCAAAACTGAAAACATCAAATAATAAAAGTCTCATACTAATGAAATATGTTTGCTAAGGCATAGCTTTACAAACAAATTTCTATATTTACCTGCAAGTTGGATGCTTTATGGCTTGACAATTTCCTTTCATTTTGGGATATTGCTGGAAGCACAATACCAATAATCCCTCCTGAGGAAATTATGGCAGAGACTTTTATAAATAGAGTTTCATAAATATGATCCAAGGAATAAATGTTATCTGGAACTTAGAAAGAGCTGCTACAGTCACCCTAAAACTGAGCTAATCGCAAATTTCATCTCTGCATTGAGCTCATTTGGCAGCCTCAAGTCAGCCTTATTTACTCTCAACCTCAGTTCTGTTTGATTCATATAGTACGCTGATCCATAATCAGTGGTGGATTGCTACCGGTTCGGCCCGGATCAGGCAAATTGATAGGGGGAGGCTCCATCCATCCACCCGGACATCATCACGGACGATCTGCACATGTGCAGAAGTGCCACCCCCATGCACATTCACAGTTCTGAACCAGTAGCACTGGTAATTGAAACCCACCACTGTCCATAATGTTTTGATTTGAAAGCGGCTAGAACATTTTATCATGGGAAATACAATTCCATAAAGTGAGGGATCCCAGGTAAAAGAAGTTCCCTCAAATTTCCTTTTGCTGACACCTTAAAACTACATTTTTGACTCTTAGTAAAGCCAAGATTTTCATTTCAAGCTTTCAAACTCTTTCAAAACTAAAAAAACCCCAACTGTTTATCTTTGAAACCTATTGATATAATATACATCTCCAGCTGCTCACTCAGATAAGGAAGCAACAACAGAGGATCTGATATGTCCACAGTATAAATTCATCTCCTTAGGGCTTTAAATTCTGAATTCAGAGTTTTTTGAGTAGCATGGCCCCGGTTTCACCTGCTAGATCATATTTGGCTTTTTTTTCATGCTCAGATTTAAAAGCTATTTTTGTTTCTTTATTTGTTGTCTATAGTTATTTATATGGTTCCCTCTTCCCATCCAACAAGAGTTTTGCAGCTGCAGGATTTTTAAAAACTAAATAAGTAAAGGGAGAAAAAAATCCTAGCATAATCAGTTATGGAATAAATAGACCATTTTACATTAACAAAGTAAGAAACTTGAAAAGTTAGAGCACTACTGGGCACGGTTTTGCTGTGACCTTGCTTTTAATGATCCCATTTTCAGCCTACTTTATTTCTGTAGCTCTGGGTAGTTGTTTTAAATGGAAACTAAATGAAATCAAGTTTTCTACTTCTTCTTTCCAAAGTTGTAATAGCATCCATTGTGGAGGCCTGCATTCTGCTCTACAGTCAAAGCCCAAGAGAATTTCTCTTTTCTATCAACTTAACTGATAAGCTTTCTCCGTGTGGATTGTTATCATGCCCCCTTCAAATAAATGGTAACAGTTTCTGTATCTCAGTTAGATCACATGCTTCTGCAAGCACCAATTTGGGATGGGTTTATTCCAAGGTGCTAATAAAGAGCGCAAGAGATCTGGAGCAAATGCACTATGATAAGGTGAGGTCATGAGTACAACACCACTAAATTTGATTTTTTTTTTAAAAAAGGGTAAAGATAGATAAGAACAGTGGCTTGTGAACTCTGTAGCATGAATGTTTGGGATTTCACTAGCAAGGACAGGGATAGTATAAGAAAACCCCTTAAAGATACCAAAATCAATTAAGGGTATATTCCACATTGGCCAGTTTAAAAGAGGCAGCATCAATGGATAAAATCAAGATGAAGCCTGTTGAGATAACTATGGTTTCCTAATTTTAATGTGATGGGAAATTGGCAATTGAAGAGAGAGAGGCAGGGAGGGAAACATGGCTTAATGTCATTGCAATTTAGAAAGAAGAAATTGGTTATGTGTTCCAATGTCCTGACTTAAATGAATATATGATCATCCAAATACAGCTGAATCCTAACAGACTTCGAGAAGACTGTTTTCTTCATTAGAAAAGGTCAATCAGCAATATCAGGTAGAGACATTGTGGTACAGGCTGGTATCTATTTATTTTATGTATTTATTTTTATTTGTTTGTTGAATATGCACAAGATAGAAGGTATAGGAATAAACATAAACATAAACAAAGTAGGTACAGATAAAAAAAGGACAATAGGACAGTAAGACAGGGATGGTAGGCACAATGGTGCATTTATGCATGCCTCTCATCTGGGTGTTTGTAGATGTCTGTCTGACTGCTATCAGACTCATTGGTTTTTCTAAAGATTTCTTTAAAATGATTAAATGGGAAGGTCTAGTATACTATGTATTTGCAAAAATACAATTCCCCCCTCCCAAGCCTATTTAGTATCCTGGAAGATAAATCAATTTGTGTTTTGTAATTGATCACATCCAGTCTTATGTAAAAGCAAATTTCCTCTCTGTGAGTCAGATAGGTGGTTTTGTGAGTGTGCCTACTACCGTATTTTTCAGAGTATAAGATGAACCTTAGTTTTTGGGGAGGAAAATAGGGGGGAGGATCTGCCTACCAGGTATTCATCTGGCTAGCGTCCTTGGTCTGGTCAGCTTCAGCACATTATTTTATCCCCTGGTTAGGTCTGGAAAAAAAAAAAGCTTCTTCAGAGGGAGTAGCAATGAAAAAATCCTGCAAATCTGGGAACATCATTAGCACCTCGTTAGGTCTGAAGAAAAGCTTTGAAAAAGCTACATTTGGAGTATAAGATGCACCCAAATTATCAGCCTCTTTTAGGGGGGGAGTACGTCTTATAGTCTGAAAAATATGGTCGATGTTTTCAAATTTTAAAATGTGATTTTAACACCTGAAGGTCGTTAACTCAAGACATATACATGCATACTTGCATACATACATACATACATGAAATGAATTTCTCCAAGAATAGATATTTGACTTGTGATTCCTTATTAACAATACCGTTACCAAATTTTTACTCTCTAAAATAAACTAAAATGATTATCCATTCTAAGCACTTAAGAACTTCTTCCAAAACTTCTTCCAAAATTAGTTTTGAATAATAAGGACAAGATGAAAAACCAGAGTAATTTTAAAATATATGTTTAATTTTCTTATTATCCCTTATATGGGATTCATTAAAAAAATTCAGATGATTTTGTGAATCTCTCCTGGCATTCTGTTTTTTTTTTTAATTCAGTTTGTGAAAGATACATACTTTGATGTATCAGTTTGAATGTGTGTAAAAAACTATAACAATGTAACTAGGTTTTTCTTTTCTGGCCTCCTGTGATACTGTTGTTGTATCTCTAGGGTTCCTGTATTCTGCTTCTTGTCAAAACATTCAATTTTATTGCAATGTTAACTAAATTCTTCTTACAACTCTGTAGAAAAGAAACTGAACAATCTGGCAAGTTGCAAGACTAGCAAGGAAACATTAGCAATTTCTAAATTAGAGACTTTGTAAATATAGCATTACTGTAAAGTGAAAAATACATATTAATAAAGCAATACATAATGAGTTTAACCCAATATGAAGATAGGTTTTTTAAAATGTATTGATTCTATGGAAAGTTATTCATGTGTATATGGTTGGAAAGATTATAATCACTATGGAATAAATTATTATTTGTGGTTTTAAATGATTTATGATATCTGAAAAATTAAAAACACTGTAGAAGCTGGACAGCTCAGATAATGCCAACTGTCATTTAACATCCTACAAAGTATTTATACAATCCAGTAAAATACATCTGGCTCTAGGAAGTTATCTGGTGATAATCACAATGGTGGTTAAGTGCTAGCAAAATGGAGTGAAGATAAAGACATTCAACCACAAATATAGGTAATGGAGAACAGTGAGTGAACTGTATATTGAGATAGCTTTGTGGTTACCAAAGAAATGCAAAGCCTGTCAATTAGGCAGCTTTAAAAATGAAAAGTAGCTACTTCAGATTTTGTTCCTATATGAACTAGTCATTATCTCTGGCAAAAAAAAGTTTTCTGCTGGAAGTGTGTGCTATATACATTCAACCAACCAACCAATCAACTAGTCAACCTACCTACTACCAAACAAAGAACAATCAATGTCATGGTGAACAAATCATAATGGATTGCAACACAGCAGCAATCATGGTGTGACAACCATAGATTTTTTTAAATCTGGAATCACTTGTCTTTTCTCTATCCTTGGATGTTGTCAAAATGCAGTATGCTAATTATTCTAATCCATCTACTACATGATTAAAATAAGGAAACTCAACAGCTTATAAGTGTGAAAAAGGATCTTCTCAGTACATTGTTTTTACTGCATCTAGTAAGGCTTGATGCTTTGATAGGATCCTTCTGAGATACAGTACATCTAGTTAACCTGTAACTTTTTCATTGTGTATGGCAAAAATGGATGATATTCAAGGTGCACTATCATTTAAAATATAAAATATCTATTCCAAATTAAACTTAGTTACATTTAGTTTAATCAAAATTAATATCCCATAAATATAATGTAAAGATGCATTATATCTCAGCTTATATTTTCTGGGATGAAATATCTTCCTTGCCTTCCCTATTTGTATTTATCTATTCAGCTTTCAACTAAAATAAAGGCCCTGCGAATTATTGAGCAGATTTAATGACAATAAGGAAGATTGGGTTGAGGGAAGTATATAAGTTGGTAGAACACAATTGGGTGTAATATATTTTTGTTTGTATTGGTTAATCAATATGTGGGTGTGCTTGAATTGAAAATAGCCACAGATTTCCAAGTAAGCAGACTGTTAACTTAAACCTATTTGAATCACACATGATAAATGTATTTGTAGAGGGTACTTTGATTATGTGCCATCAGGTTGGTATTAATTCTTAGCAGCTAAACAGAAAGCTTTTTTACATGACAATCTGTCCCTAACTTGGTCCTCCAGGTGTTCTAATATTATACTCATTGCCATTGAAACTGAGTATCTGAGGTCAACCTTGGAAGACAGGAGGAAGAGCTATAGACTAGACAACTAGCACATGAAATGTAGCTCAGCCCACAGAAAGTGAGTTGAAAGCACTTCAGAAGGGACCCTTCCTATTTTCCTAGAGAGTAAAAGGAAAATGGGAAAATACTTTTAGACTTACAAGATGCTATTAATGTAACATTACACTAAAGATAGGGTAGGTATTCATAGCTGTCCTTATTATCTGGTCTACCTTGAAGGGCTTACACTGAGCCTATCCAACTTGCTGCAGGTTGTCCTTTTCTTGTCGTGCCTTTCCCAGACTTCTCCAAAAAGATAAATCTGCACATAATGTGTCCAAAGTAGGATAACTTGAGCATAGTTCTTTGTGCCTCAAGTAAGAACTCTGCCAATGGATGAAATGACCAAAACTGAGACAAGGAATAGAATATTATATTTACAATAACTGGGTTCCAAATTCTTTATGCTTTCAGAAATTAACACCAGGATCAGAAACAAGCAGCCAATGTAATTTTGATCAGTATTATATTATCAAAATTCTTAGGGCCCAATACAAATGTAGGTACCACATTCTGCACCTGTGCACATGCACCTGCAAGATAATAAACTAATGTGCAAGCTAATAGGACATGAATAACTAAGTGAAGAACCAGCTAAACTGAAAAGTTACTCATTGCAACTAACCCCACTTGTACATTGAAAAAGAGTGACACAATAATGAGCATTCCCAAGCATTTACTCTAATGTTTCACCATGAGCTGTGGTGACGCAGTGGTTAAAGTGCAGTACTGCAGGCTACTTCTGCTGCCTGCTGGCTGCCTGCAATTTGGCAGTTCTAATCTCACCAGGCTCAAGGTTGACTCATCCTTCTATCCTTCTGAGGATCCAGATTATTGGGGGCAGTGGTGGGATTCAGTCAGTTTTCACCAGTTTGGGAGAACTGGTTGTTAACATTCTGAGCAGTTTGATCAACTGGTTGTTGGAGGAAATCATTAGGTCAGAGAACTGGTTGTTAAATTGTTTGAATCCCACCACTGGTTGGGGGCAATATGCTGACTCTGTAAACTGCTTAGAGAGAGCTGTAGGGCACTGTAAAGTGGTATATAAGTCCAAGTGCTATTGCTATAGTGCAATCCTGGCCAGTACAGGTTGTACATCTAAACCTGAATCAAGTTGCATCTATCAACAGGACTTTAGTCACATCAGGACTAAAGTCAGGGGAGGAAAAGTGATCTCTTAGTGTCACCAATTTACTCCTAGCTGTCAGAATTTGATGAATGAAACTAACTCAGTTCGAAATGACCAATATCCATATTTTCAAAATACCATGGCAGTTATGAGAGATCCCACATAATGTATTCTCTCTGCCTGTCTTTAGACATATATTATCCACTGAAGCAAGCGAGATACTTTTTAAATCCACCCCCAAAAAAAGATTTTAAGGGACCAAGAAACAAACTGATTCTTATTTCCCAGTTTTAAACATAAGATTACAGAACAGAGCTAACCATAATTCCAAAATTGCATTAACTGTAGTGCATTTAGTGTGGACTTGTCTGGAAATTTTGAAACTGCTCCAGAATTCAGCTCATTTCATAGAATCAGAGTACCAGAAGGTATCCACCAAATCCTGCTCAGTGCATTAATTTAAATTAAAGCATCCCTCACACATCACTGCTTAGCCTTTTGCTTGAACACATCCTGTGAATGGGAACTCACCATCTATCTAGTTAATTGGTTCTGCTGTTGAACTGCTCTTACTCTTAGGAAGTTTGTTCTAACATTCAACATTTCCCCTTACATTTGTATTAGTTCATTACCTATTCTTATCAAAATAACTATTGAAGCCCTTTATCAATACAAATATAAAGGTTCACTTTTGCCAATGACCTCCGAGATCTTCAGTATAGTTGTTGTCTTTATTATGCTGGGTAGCTACTAAATCCAAGTTCTTTTTCTTCAATGACATCTTAGTTAACTTATTTTTAAGCCATAGTAGTTCAGTTGTTGAATTTGAATGGAAATATCATAATGGAAATATCATTAAGAATTTTATGTAGCTTATTCATAAAAATGGACAGAACAAATAAAATATTGTAGGGAACTCAGCAGGGAAACTGCTGTTCCATTTTCATTTTAGCTCTGCCTCTCTTATGTAGCTTGTCATTTGGGACAAGTTGTCCATTAATCTGGAATAAGTTTGAGGAAAATAAGAAGTGTTCAGTACATTATTTATTCAATTCCTTTGATAATCTCAGGATGTATTTTTATGATATAAATATGTATTTCTTAATGTTGCTTGCAATCATCAGGATGTATTTTTTCCCAAGCTTCTCTAAAATCTTTGTTTGTTGCAGTGAAAGGCGTAAACTTTATAATAAATGAAATACTGGTCTGTATTCAGTGATATCAATAGAACAACATTTTCCTGTCCTTAATTTCTGCTGTGTCTCTCTAGAATTATTCTGGACAGTTCAGATAAGCTCTAGATTGCCCAGAGGAATAAAAAAGGCAAAGAAAAGATCTAGCAACAATTGATGTTTGCTCATATAAGGAGGGATCTGTGTGTGTGTTTGTATATTTCTCTCTGTGTGTATACTGGCCACATACATATAGAATTATAATAGTTGTAACTTTCTTTATTGATGTATACAATTCCCCCATGACAATGATTTCTAACACATAATAATGGTTAGGAACCATGGTGGTGCAGTGGTTAGAATGCAGTACTGCAGACTACTTCTGCTGACTGCCAGCTGCCTGCAATTTGGCAGTTTGAATCTCACCAGGCTCAAGGTTGATTCAGCTTTCCATTCTTCTGAGGTCAGTAAAATGAGGAGCCAAATTGTTGGGGGCAATATGCTGACTCTGTAAATCACTTAGAGAGGGCTGTAAAGCACTGTGAAGTGATCTAAGTGCTATTGCTAGTGCTATTATAAGGATTTTTTGTGTGCTCTAAATGAAGTATCTATCTTATGCTAGATCAAATGTAATTGTTTTAGGTGTCTACAAATAAAAGAGACAGATTTTTGAATGCCACTAAATTAAAATAAACTATTCTTTAAAAGTACTCTTAAGCGTGCTTCTAAGTCAACACAATCCTCTTCCTAAATCCTGAAATTCGGTTCACATCATATAGGTTTTACATTATCCACAATAGCATTGTGTGCATTCTAATGATAGTATAATATTTTAAGTAGACAAAGTCCTCAAAACAAACTCCCTACACAAAATATCTATCCAGTTTTGGAATTAGATTCAGCTCCCTTTAGTGGAATTCAGTTAGATTCAGTGGCTCTAGCCCTCTACAGTATGAAGTTAAAGTGGGCACAAACAGGAATGTGTATGTCTCCAGCCTCCTCTGTATTCAAGCAAATTTTCTGAAGGAGATCTATTCTCAAAGTACAGGGACCTCAGTAACTAGTGATCCAGGACTTGGGATCTCTTGAGTGAAACCAGCAATTGGAACTAAATGGGCCAACCATGAAATAGATTCAGTGAGCAAGTTAGAAGTACATTTCATAGGGTGCAGAAATGAAGACATACTGAGGAAGGGTGGTTTTAACAAGACTGAACGACATTGTGCTCCCATCAGTCTTCTTATAAGGAGGACCCAGTAATCAGTTTCGTAGGTTAATATGAGCTTTAGTCTACTAAGCATTTTTTTTGCAGATACAGAGTGCAGTGGTTAAGGCATCAGGCTAGAAAGCAAGAGATGGTAAATTTACATCCCATCTCAGCCTTGAATCATAGCTGACCTTGGGCCAGTCACTCTTTCTCAGCCCAAATCATGCACTGGGCTGTGGTTGTGGGGAAAACAGGAACAGGAAGGTGTGTTGGATATCTTCAGTGCCTTGAGTTATTTGTTAAAATAATAAAGGTGGAATAGAAATAATGAATAAATGATTACAATCCTTTTCCTGAATTCCTTATGAGTGTTTAACATAAGTTTCAGTTGCAGATTAAAAACTTGTGAAATTTAATTGAGGGGTAACTAAGACCAAGAGTTAAGAAATTATTGAATCTTGGATTTTTAACAAGAAAAATAGCAACACTTTTCCTATATACTGCAAAATGAAATTAATGTACTTGGCAGCATTGGAAATGTATGTTTAGAATCACTAAAGAGAATTGATCATTGGTTGTATGAAAACTCTTTTGTCTTCTAGCTCTAGATAGAAATTTGAAAATTTGAAAAACAATGATTGAAACAAAGAGATTGGTAGACTTTATTCTGACAACCTGAGAAAGAATTCAAAATAAGAATAAATCCAGATTACTTCAGGGAGAAAAGGTATCAAGGCAAAACATTTATTATTCCACTTTATGACATTTGCTAGTAATTCAGTATTTAAAATTAAATGTTTGATTGGTCCACTGCTAATCCTGCTACAATATTAAACCTGGGATATTTGAAATGTGATATACATGATATCATTTTCTAGATTTCTTTTGTCCATATCATCTGCATGTTGACCTTCCCAGTGAACAATTGTAGTAGTAGTTGTTAAATATATGCCCTTTAAATAAATAATAGACTGTGGCCACCTAATGAGGACTCACTGGAGAAGAGCCTAATGCTGGGAATGATTGAAGGCAAAAGAAGAAGGGCATGACAGAGAATGAGGTGGCTGGATGGAGTCACTGAAGCAGTCAGCGTGAACTTAAATGGACTCCGGGGGATGGTAGAGGACAGGAAGGCCTAGAGGAATGTTGTCCCTGGGGTCGTGATGGGCCGGACATGACTTCACAACTAACAACAACAACAACATATCAGATAATACAAAATATTTCTGTTTTTAATGGATGGTATTTTAAACTATTTGATAAATGTCATTGATTTTAAAAAATTAAATTTTTAACTTAAAAGAAGACTTGTAAATTGTCTGGAGGGACATTACTGCAGAAAAATAAAAAAATAAATGCTTAGCATTTGAAAGTATAGAAGATAACAAGGTTGATCCCAAGGGCGGGGTCAAACACATCATCAGTCTCAAGTCCCTTTGTGTCCACAAGAAATATAAGTCCAGCCCATCTTGAACTCCATTGACTTTTATCTACTGCCAATTTGCTTTTATCATTATTAGTTCATATAAGATTCTTATAGAGACCATCAGCATACAATAAATCTATATTCATTTGTGTTGCTTGGACTCCTGATTTCCTGCACTTGACATTAATCTGAACTCTCCTCAACACCAAAATTTTCATGAACTCTAAGATATCTAAGCTGTGGCTTCAGATCCCAGAGCTGCAGCTACAACAGCCATGCCAGACATAATACTCTCAGCAGGTGGAAGATTAGATGAAGAATTTAGTGACCAATCTGCATCAGATACTTTAGCAAATACAAATCCTGACTCAACAATAGCCTCCATAGCAACTTCAACAATCTGCCACAACTGCCGAAGGCCTACATCTAATAGCCACCATGTTCTACACCAGGGGTGTCAAACTCAAGGCCCAGTGGCTGAATCTGAACTGCAAGGAGCTTAGATCTGGTCCATGGGCCCATCCTGGAAACAGTGAAAGACCAGCCCTTAGTGCCTCTGCCAGCAAAAATGGAGGTTGGGGAGGCCATGTGCGGTCCTCACAAGGTTTGTTTTCATTGGGAGAAGATTGCAGGAGGCCATCACAGCCAAAAACAGAATGCAGGAGGGTTGTTGTGGCCGAAAATGGAGCCTGGGAGGGCCTTTGTGGGTGAAAATGGAGCCTCGAGGAGTGACATCAAGCTGGCCATGCCCACCTTGGCCACGCCCACCCCAGGCCCCCAAGGTCATAACACAACCCTGATGCAGCCATCAATGAAATTGAGTTTGACACCTCTGCTCTACACCATGCTATATGATGCAAGATTCCCAGCTGCTTACCATAGAGATTCACCAGAGAGTCTGACAAGATGAGAACATTCCTAGTCCAGTTTGAAGTGTTCATCGGCACCTGACCAGGGGAGTTTCTGAAGGACAGGTCTCTAGTTTCCCTCAGCCTCAGCATCTTAATCAACTCCACTGACAGATGGGCCTTCCATGTCTAGTCTTCAACTCCTTGGCAGGGGAAGGAAAGGACCCTCTAATGATTTTTTTCTGTTTCAGCAACCCCACCTGGCTCACCAGCTCATTCAGATGAGAGGAAGGCAGATTCCTTTGAAACCGCTTCCCTTCCACCCATGCCAAGTTCCTAGGAGAACTTGGACTTCAAAGAATCAATGCAGGAGAGGGAAAGCAGCATTGACAAACCCAGAAGAAGGAAGCTGAGGTGGAGGGGTGGGTGATGTAGAAGATGAAAAGGTTGAGTCCAAAGGAGGGGTCAAATGCATCATCAGTCTCAAGTCCCTTTGCACCCATAAGCAATCTAAGTTCAGTCCACCTTGAATTCCATTTACTTTTATCTACCACCAATTTGCTTTGACCATTAGTAGTTCACTTTTTGTAAAAATCTTAGCATACAACAAGCCTATATTTTACTGCCTGGACATTTGATTTCCTGCACTTGACAGAAAGCCTATGCATACACAATCAGAAATTAATGGATTCTTTGGGATTGTCTCTCTAGGACACACTATATATGCAAGATTGCAATCTTACTCTGGGATTTTTGTGTAAATTATTTCTGAGTGGCTTACACAAAACTGTGCAGTTAAGTAACTGAATGTATTCCTTTTTATTCCATGCTAATCTAAAAACGAGTGGAATTATTTGCACCCTGAAGAGAATGCAACTAGAATTAGAGACAATTCATGTTTTAAAATGGAAATAGAGATGACAAATTGATGCTTATAATTCTGTACTGTACCAGTTCAGATAACATGTTAGAAAATATCATACTATTTTTTCACATTTAAATATAAGCAGCTTTCTTTCCTGCTGGTAAAGTAAGACATCGTATTAAAATAATAATAATAGCAAAGCTTGCTCTCTTCATTCAGGAAGCTTTTGTGTTAAAACAGATGCAGAATTTGCTAAGCAATGTGAAGTAGGACATTCCAAATTCTAAGATCACTTTTAGCATACTATATAAAATGAAATTTCAGTTACAACTGATGTAGTGTCACAGATTGAAAGACCTAGTTCATTTTCAAGATCTTTTGAAAATCACATAGCAGAGTTGTCTGAATTCACTGTATCTCAACCTTGGTGATACTGCCTGGAAAGGGAAGCAATAGAGCATACAAAAGAAAACATAAAGGATTTGCATATCCTTGGAAATAATGATAAACCATTACAAATGCCCTGAATGCCAGCTCTAGCAAGTCTATATCACCAACATTTATATAAGAGGCAGGAATGTGTCTAGAGAAAAAGAAACTACTTTAATAATTATTATGAAAAGGGAGTGCAAAATGAATTCTTTAAAAAATGCAATTACATAACCTCAGTGGATTAGAGACATTTCATTCATCTGAAAATGGAGTAGATGCAAATATCTTTGCAAGGAACAAAAAGCATAAAAGACTGCTATTTAAAAACACCTCTTTTAACACAGGCCAATGCTTTACTATTGGAAAATAAAGAACCAGGATAGATGACAAATTCTCTGCAGCCTTGAACAATTACTGAAACCAGCAATACAAACCAAAGAGGTTTGAGCTTTAATCTGTAGTATTTGCTTTATTAAATGAACTGAATTAAATTAAATGAATGGGCAAATTACTCCCCACACCCTGAAAAAATGGTGAGCAGGAAGGAGAAGGAACTTAAGCCAGATGTTCTCAAGGCCACTGGATGTCCATCAAGCCATAAACCTACCTTCACCAATTTCCTCTCTCTTTGGTGAGGTCATTTAAGATTCTGGATTTAAGTAAAGAACCTAGACTTGAGGATCTTCTGAGATGAATAAATGCATTGTTTGAAAATGAATTTTGTTGTCAAAAGTATTACCGGTATTTGCTTTAAAAAAAAAACAATGTACCATATATTTCCATAATACTGTACATGCTAACCAGGGGTAGGTTCTAACTTACTTTACTGCTGATTTGCTGCTGATTTGCTGCCTCCCGCGCTGCATGGGCGCTCCTTGGGGGTGCGTGCATGCCTCATGGGCGCGTGCATGCGCAGTAGAAAAAAAGTCCAAAAACAAGATGGTGATGCATGTGCAGTGCTGGAAACTCAGCTTTTGTGCATGCGCAAAAGAAAAAAAACCGGATTTTCTTTCAAAAAATTTTTTAGTTTAAGATGCCGGCGTCCACCAACCAGAACTGGTTCCGTAACATCACCTACTCGGTAGAACCGGTCTGAACCAGTAGGAACCCACCTCTGATGGTAACCCTGTGGTGGAGAAAATAACTATAGTGAATAAAATAGAGGACTCATTCTCTTCCTCCCTGGCTGATATGAAGTTGAACATCCAACAATTGAAAGAAGCTGTGCTTGACAAGGGAGAATGGAGAGCACTTGTCTATAAAGTTGGCAAGAATTGGACATGAGTAAATGGTTAAAATAACAAGTGTCAAACCCAGCTCCTCTCTGATCCTATTATCCCCAATTGACTCTACCCTTCCCCGTCCACCTTATATAAACTAATGGATAGAAGCCTCTTCACCAGCTCACAGTAGAATCTAATGGCAGCCCTAACAAGACAATTGCCATATAGAGAAAGCCCAACATTCCATTCTCCATCAGCCTGATGACTCCAACGTTCCTCGTCTTCAACAAGGTTTCTGCTGCTGCTCCTGAAAGGCCAGCTTTGCCTAACAACAGAACTAATCCCAGGTTCAGGAACAAGAATCTGCATAGCTTGTTCAAAAATTGCCAACAAATCTAATCTCTACAATTTCTGTCAAACTACTTACTAAGACTGCATTACTGTTACAATTAGTCTTCTCATTATACCTATCACCATCTCCTCCCACTCAGACTGCAGGACTGTAACTTATTGCTTGTATCCTATGACTTCTTATTGATATTGTTTCCTGATTGCTTATTTGTACC
>JANHFT010002306.1:127003-143266 GCA_032467955.1 Pseudoxenodon macrops | reverse complement strand
TGTAGGGTTTCCTGCCTGAGCATGGGGTTGGACTAGAAGACCTCCAAGGTCCCTTCCAACTCTGTTATTCTATTCTACTCTACTAATCAATTACTAATTACTAATCAATTACAACCACTAACCGGTTCAGCATCCGAAAAATTCTTCGTTCCCTAGCTATGAAGCTCTGTGGACCCCTCTTTCAGCATAGAATTGTGATGTTCCTGATTAACATCCCCCCACCTACTTAAAAAAAAAAATTCATGGCACTTCAGGAAAAGCAAAAAGTTTTATCAGCAAACTCCACTGTCCGATTAAGCAAATGCTTCCCTTCCCGAAGGCATCTCAAAATCTGCTGAGGTTTACAAGCCCCCCAAACTATTTACGACGGGAGAACGGAGGTTGTAACAAGGAAGGCGTTGGAGTAAGTAAAGCAAGTAAGTAAGAAGTTATGTTTTGCTTTCCAGCATCCGCTAAACTTGGTCTCCATTCAGAAGAGAAGAGGAAGGAAGAAAAGCAAGAAAGCGCGAATGGAAACAAACCACTTACTTGTTAGTCTTCAGGCAGTTGTAAAAACCTGCCATGATCTTTTAGGGATCTTACAACCTCCGGTCAATCCACAAATATTTGAGGCTTCATCTTGCAAGGCAGAAGAACATTTCCCGCCCCCATCCGAGCTGCTGAACTGAACAGTGAGAAAATCCACACACTTGCCAATTTCCCAACGCAACCACAAAGATACGACAGCCGGTTTTGCTGATACAATGTAAAGGCACAGTAGGTTTCGCAGAATTGTTCCCAATACTGGTACGAACTGTTCACTCCCCTCTTTTTTTCCTGTCTCGTTCGCTCTCTCCCTCCCACTCTCTCTCTCTCTCTCTTTCCCCCCTCTCTCTCCCTTCTTTCTCTCTCCTCTCTCTCTCTCTCTCCTCTCTTTCAATCCCTTCTCTTTCTCTCTCCCTTCTTTCTCTCCTCCCTCCCTCCTCTCTCTTCTCTCTCTTCTCTTTTTTCTCTCTATCTCTGTATGTGTCTCTCTCTCTCTTCTTTCTGTCTTCTCTTTCTCTCTCCCTTCTTTCTCTCTCCTCCCTCCTCCCTCTCTTTTCTCTCTATCTCTGTGTGTGTGTGTGTGTCTCTCTTCTTTCTGTCTTCTCTCTCTTTCTCTCTCCCTTCTTTCTCTTTCCTCCCTCTTCTCTCGTCTCTCTTTTCCCCTTTCTCTCTCTCCTCGCTCTCTCTTTTCTCTCTCTCTCCCTTCTTTCTCTCTCCTCCCTCCTCTCTCTTCTCTCTCTTTTCCCCTTTCTCTCCTCTCTCTCTTTTCTCTCTCTCTCCCTTCTTTCTCTCTTCTCTCTTCTCTCTCTTTTCCCCTTTCTCTCCTCTCTCTCTCTTTTCTCTCTCTCCCTTCTTTCTCTCTCCTCCCTCCTCCCTCTTCTCTCTCTTTTCCCCTTTCTCTCTCTCTCTCTCTCTTTTCTCTCTCTCTTTCCAGGTCAACCAAACCGCATCGTCTCAGCTCCAAATCTTAAAATCATTTGTCTCTTTTTGGCAGAGATAACAAGAGCCTCCGGACGAATTTTTAAAAAAGGAAGTGTCCCATCTCCCTGGGAATTTTTTTTTTTAACCAAAATGGATAGTTTTAATCATCCTAGATAAACATTTGGAACAAGCGAGGGAACTAAAAGCATCCGCGTAAACAGTTTATCAAGAAGAATATCAAGTTTGTTCCTTTTGGCAAGGGAGAATGCCAACATGCCACAAAACTGTTGCAACATATATATATATATATATTCTGACTAGGCTTCCCACCGGTTCAACCAATCCTTTTTTTCTTTCCGTGGCCAGCAACATCCGATGGCCAGTCATTTTCGTGTTTCTTATTTTGCTTCCTTTTTTCTTTTTTTCTTTTGAACTTTTGCAGAAGTTGAAGGGATCTGTCTAATTTTACGTGCTGGTTTGACTCAGAGGAGGGGGGGAAAGTATTCGCATCAGAAATAGGTGGGAAATGTCATTAAAAGGGACCCTTACCTTTTTTTTTTTTAATTAATGGGGGATTTGCAATTAATTCACGCCATTTCAGAGTTTTCTCACTGGAACAAACCTGTCTATGCTAAACCTTTTGCGACCTTCGGGCAAGCAAAAATCTACGAGGAACCCAGATTCATTTAACAACCGTGTTACCGGTACTAGCTGAACAGCTGCAGGGATTCATTTAACAACGGTGGCAAAAAAGATTGTGAAAGGGAGCAAACATGCACTGAAATGTTCTCGCTCAGCGACAGAAATTCTAGGCTCAATTAAAGTCATACGTCAAGGTCTACCTATATCTGCATTGAGATTTTATTTTTCTGTCTGTAATTAAATCATTTCGTTCCCCTGAAAGCAGAGATCCAGTGCTTACTGTTTTGCAAAGTCACATTAAATTTTAGTATTAATTAGTTTCTGGAACTCTGCACTTAGATATGGCCCAAGAGCTGATCAACAAATAAATGTTATGTATGCAAAGTTACATTTTTGGTCTCATTCAAATAACTTTTTACACAGGTTGTTTGGATGGGATTTTAGAGCACAGTCCCTGCTTGAACAAACTCAAAGACCTTGGAGTACTCATCTCAAATAATCTAAGTCCCAGAGCTCACTGCATTGCCAAAAAAGCATAACCTAATCTTGCATAGCTTCTTCTCCGGTAATATTGGACTGCTAACTAAGGCATACAAAACTTTTGCTAGACCAATTCTTGAATAGAGCTCATCTGTCTGGAACCCGCACTGCATATCAGACATCAATACAATCGAACAAGTTCAGAGATATTTCACAAGAAGAATCCTCCACTCCTCTGCTCAAAACAAAATACCTCATACCACCAGGCTTGAAATTTTGGGCTTAAACAACTTAGAACTTCACCGTCTTCGGTCCGACCTAAATGTAGTACATAAAATCATCTGCTACAATGTCCTTCCTGTCAATGAATACTTCAGCTTCAACCAAAAACAACACAAGAGCGCATAATAGATATAAACCTATGGTAAACCGCTCCCAACTTGATTGCAGAAAATACGGCTTCAGTAACAGAGTTATCAATGCCTGGAATACACTACCTGACTCTGTGGTTTCTTCCCCAAACCCCCAAACCTAACCTTTAACTTTAGACTGTCTACTGTAGATTCACCCCATTCCTAAAAGGTCTTTAAGGGGCATGCATAAGCGCACCAGCATGCCTACCGTCCCTTTTATCCAAATCCATCTCATGTATTCATAATCTTATTGTATACTTGTATAAATAAATAAACAAACAAATAAAAAGGTGTTATAAGCTATCTTGTTGTGAAACCTGACACAGATTAAGTCTGAGAGGGAGTGACTAGGACAAGGTGACCCAGCTGACTTCAAGGAGGGACTCTAGAACTCTGCTCCTATCCAGCACCTAAGCCACTGAAAGAGACACCAGCTCTCAGTTGGTCTCATACATTCAGAAACAAAATATTACAGTGGCTGGAAGATATTTGAAAAGCTACTGATTTGGTTGTGATCAGTTGTAAATAAAGAGTTAAAAGTCAGGAAAAGAAAACAACTATAACTGCTTAATTTTTCTTACAATTGTCCAAATGAATATTTAGATTATCTCTAGTCCTAGTGACTGTCTTATATCATATATATGAAAAAGCATGCTATTTACCTCTGTTGACACAGGTTGATAGTCTGAATTTCTTTCTGGATTTCATTTGTTGACACTATTGGTAAAACAGCTATAAAAAAACAAAGTTTTTTCTCCTTCTAGAAATGTTAGATTTTTATATGTTATTGCCCTTAAGTGACATTCAGGAAGAGAGAAGAATACAAGTGCAATAATTTCCATCCAAACAGGTATTTATCACAGTTTCAAACAGAAGGAGATTCATTTCTACTGCCTAGAAATGTTAGACTGGGATGAATTAAACATTTTGATATATACCCAGGGTGGTATAAACTATGTTTTCAAATTTTCCTAGTCAAGATTTCTTTTACGCAGAGGAAAATTAGACAGGTGCAGCACACCAAATGAGATGAACTTTGTCCTCAAAGAAAATTGGTTTTTCCTTTTCAATTTCATTTCGAAGAGATCTGACAAGTGTCGCTTTGAACAAACTTTCACAGCACAATATCCTTTGTGTAAGTTTTCCCCTGTCAGCTTTTCCATTCCAATAGGAACTTAGAACAAAGTCTATGCTGCCCTTTGAGTTGAGAACTTCATCAGCTGAATGAACACCAGTGCAGTGCAGTGAAATTGAGGGCATACTCTCTCTCTCTCTCTCTCTCTCCCTCTCTCCCTCTTTCTCCCCCCCCACTCCCAAATGAATCAGAATACTGCCAACTCTCAATAAATATAATTTCTCTATCTTGGTGAAAAAGACATGCAATTGCTATATATCCCATTTCTTATTCTTCTCCCCACCTTTCCTAATGAAAAATGGATTTCAGAAATCCACCGATTTGTAGATGGAGTTCAGATTGCAGTCAAGCAATCACTTTGCATATACACCATTCACACCGTTTTATCATTTTTTTAAAATGTTCTGATCCTTCTGATACTGGATGAAACTGATTACTACTATGGCAATGGATACACTGTTGGAAGGTGAGACTGATCATATATGTGGCCACTAAGAATTAATACTGATTTGATTTAGTAGTCAGTCACTGATCTTTTCCATGATTTGATCTCTTCCTAACCTTTTCTTTCAGGACTTCCAATGGTGCACTCATAACCACTATTACTGAGCCTATCCATCTTGCTGTTGGTCATACTGTTTTTCTCTTCCCTTCTCCTTTTCTCTTTTCTAGAAAAGTAGGTTTCTGCATAATGTGTCCAAAATAAGATAATTTGAACTGGGTTTTTTTTCTGTACAGAATAGGAATTTTGGATTATTTGACTGAAGGTCTATTTGTTTGTTTTCTTGGCTGTACATAGTATTCTCAGGAGTTTCCTCCATCACCATCATTCAAAAGTGTCTTCAATCCTTTTCCAAAAGCCAATCTTCATTTCCATAGCATGTCACAGGGAATGGGAATAGCATGTCAAGAATAGAATAGAATAGAATAGAATAGAATAGAATAGAATAGAATAGAATAGAATAGAATATTTGGAAAGGACCTTGGAGGTCTTCTAGTACAGCCTCCTGCTTAGGCAGGAAACCCTATACCACTTCAGACAAATGGTTGTCCAATCTCTTAAAAACTTCCACTGTTAGAGTATTCACAACTAAGCAATAGCACTTAGACATCTACCATTTCACAGTGCTTTACAGCCCTCTTTAAACAGTTTACATATTCAGCATGCTGCTCCCAACAATCCGGGTCCTCATTTTACCCACCGCAGAAGGGTGGAAGACTGAGTCAAGTTTGAGACAGTGAGATTTGAACTGCTGGCAGTCAGCACAGTTAGCCTGCAATACTGCATTTTAACTTCACCACAGATCTTTTATTATTGCTGATCATTGTAGGTAGACATATCTAAGGCATTCTAAGGCCCTCCTTGCTCATTGCAAAGTACTATTCTGAGACCTATTTCTTGACTGTTTGTTTCTTTAGTGTTTTTTTATTAAGGCAGAAGCTATCTACCACTCCAATATCTCCATTGGCATTTCTAATTATCAATCATATGTATGTGTCCCACATATGTATAACCTCTTTATTATATTAGATCTAATAAGTCTAATTTTAATAAAATTATGTGGGTTTCTCTTCAGTTCCAAGATTTTAACATTTATCAAGTCACATATAGAAATTCAGCACCAACTATGTTATAATTTTTCATACACCGTTCTCATTACTATCATTGCATCTATTATAAAAATGAAGTGCTCTGCAATATAATGTTTATCCACACCATAAGCAAACGTAATATGATTTCATTTTGATATTCTATAACAATATCTACACACATAAAGCAGGATCTGCTACAGACTCCCTTCTGGTTATCTCTAATTACATATTGGACATTACACAATGTGTCAGGTGTTCTTTATTATATGGAAGGACCAGAAAAATTGTGTACATATGCTGGAACTGGTGTAAATTTTATTTAAAAATTTAATTTGACATTTATTACACGAAGCTGTTCCTATGACTCATTTTCATTGAAGGGTAGGTCTTGATAGATTTCATAAATTTAACTTTCAAATTCCACCTTTTTTCAATATTTTTTTTGCATCTAGTGCACCATGAAATTGGATCCCTCATCAACTATCATCTGCAAATCAGGAGCCAAGGCTTGAAACATCTCATCTCTCACACCTGAATTACTTTTTATTTCACTTGTGTAGTAATTGAGTTGGACAAGCCTGCATCCCACATTCAGAGTTAGAGACCCTGCGCAATGCAAGATTTAATGGGCTGGACAAGGAGGAGATTAGAATCTTAGAGTACTCTCAGCCATGGAAGTTCACCAGGTGACGTTGGTCCAATTAATCTCTCTCAGCCCAAACTTATTGCTATGGAGAAGAAATTGGAGAAGGTGGTGCTGCACCTTTCATCTTAAACTCTTGGATGAAAAGTGGTAAATAGAAACAAATCCAATAAATAAATAAACCTATAAGAGATAGATATTGTTTAGGTTTGAATCCACAAAATTCAACAGACAGCTCTTGCTTGAACCTTCTCCTCTTTTTTCTTTTCTTTTTAATTTGCCAGAGAAGCAACAGATTATTGGAGCCCTATCTTTCTAACATGCCAATTTTAGGTAGGCATACTAGGTGAGTTATCCTTCTAGAACAGGGGTGTCAAACTCGCATTGCCATGTTGTCATCATGTGACTTGTTGCAACTTTTAAAATGGCGGTGGGCCTGGCGAGCACGTGACACATCCAGCCTGTGGGGCCGTGAGTTTGACATCCCTGGACTAAAAGATTGATAGTGATAACAGTAATTACCAAACAGTTACCCCACAGCAGGAGGTAGGATCAGGATGTGTAGACCGCTGACTTCCTGGAAGAGAGGTTTGGAAGCACCATTCTTTCTCTCTGTGGGACCAGTTCTGCTGCACTGTGCCTTCAGTTTGTTAGTCATGGGCATACATTATCTGTGCTATGCAAAGCATTCAAAAGGGTACTTTGGAGAGCATCTTGGAGTAAGTAAAGCAATCTGTTGAAACAGCTGCCTCCTTTAGAGGTGTTTTGCAGGTGCATCAGAGGCTTTTCTTCAGCAATGTCCACAAAGAAAATGCCCAGAAAAGTAGAGACAGGAGCCATAACAACATCATACCCATTTATAACATGTGCAATCTTGACTTTAAAAAAAACCCTTTTTCTGCGGACATCTCTGCTTTTGCTGTTGTCGACATTTTCTCGTACATACCTAGATAACACTTCTGCTATTGCCAGCAAAATTACAGTAATTATGTCATTTGCAACAGCTGCATGATTAACACAGATTACATACTATTTGAATGATGTAATCTTAGCTTGTACCAGATGCTTATGCTTTCAGAGATACCTGCTTTGAGAAGGGATCACTTCAACCATGCTAATAAAAGAGAATATTTGTAGGTCAGGGTTTAAATGAGGGATCCTTGGTGCTCTCTGAGCTCAGTATTTTTCTTGCAGACAGTTCATTACCCAAACTAGGTAGCATCATCAGTGCTAACATCATCAGCATCAGCATGAAGCCCATCAAATAGCTTGTTAGAGTGATTGGTACTTCCTTTCATTTGTGTCTTATGATGCTGTACAGTATTGTAATAATTCCTCCAAACTTTTCAATTGCTGAAAAACATCCAGGTCCTTAAGGAGCCATGAAAACATGTGACAATATTTTATTCTTAACCTGAAATTCCACAAGATTTAGAGACCTGCAATATATCCAATATTTCATACATTCTACTAGGCAGAAATTATTTAGCTTGGTTGACTTGCAACAATAGGAATGGAGAGCAGACCAAGAGAAGTACTTTGGCTTCCAAAGACACACTTGAGAATCTACTTCATTTCAATTGGATTGATTCAAAAAATGGTTTAATGTTGATTAGATAAGATTTTAGTATATATTTGATTCCATAAAGAAATTATGCCACTAATAGAAAGCAGAGAAGGAAGAGGAAACATTTTAGGAACCTCTTTTGGTCACTGTTACTAGACCAAGACAGTTAGTAAGCATACATTTCCCAGGACAGATAAGGATTGAATTTACATGGACATAATATGGAAAACCCTTGGAAAAGTTGTTTAACAAACCATGTAGTATATATTTCCACATGTTTGCCCCAGCACAATTGTTGTTGTTAGTTGTGAAGTCATGTCCATCTGTCATTACCTCCATCTCTCTATTTGTCAGGAATTGAGAGGACTGGATGCCATGATCTTAGTTTTCTTAATGTTGAGTTTCAAGCCAACTTTTGCATTCGCCTTCTTCACCGACATCAAGAGGATCTTTATTTCTTCTTCACTTTCTGCAATTAGAGTGGTATCATCTGCATATCTGAGGTTGTTGATATTTCTCCCAGCAATCTTAATTCCAATTTGTGATTCATCTAGCCCCGCCTTTCTCATGATGTGCTCTGCATACAAGTTAAATAGGCAGGGCGACAGTATACAGCCTTGCCGAAATCCTTTCTCAATAGAATAGAATAGAATTATTTATTGGTCAAGTGTGATTGGACACACAAGGAATTTGTCTTTGGTGCATGTGTTTTCAGTGTACATAAAATGACAAGATACATTTGTCAAGAATTATAAGGTACAACACGTAATGTTAGTCATAGGTTACAAATAAGCAATCAGGAAATAATATCAATAAAAGTTGTAGGATACATGCAACAAGCTACAGTCCTACGTATAAGTGGGAGGAGATGGTGATAGGAACGATGAGAAGACTAATAGTAATGCAGTGTTAGTAAATAGTTTGAGAGTGGTGATGGAATTATTTGTTTAGCAGAGTGATGGCGTTCAGGAAAAATCTGTTCTTGTGTTTAGTTGTTTTGGCTTGCAGTGCTCTATAGCACCGTTTTGAGGGTAGGAGTTGAAACAATTTATGTCCAGGATACGAGAGATCAGTAAATTTTGAACCAAACAGTGGTTCCATGTCCAGTTCTTACTGTTGCTTCTTGACCTGCATATAGGTTTCTCAAAAGAAAAATAAGATGGTCTGGTACTCCCATCTCTTTAAGAACTTGCCACAATTTGTTGTGA
Source organism: Pseudoxenodon macrops (assembly GCA_032467955.1). Lineage (NCBI taxonomy): Eukaryota > Metazoa > Chordata > Lepidosauria > Squamata > Pseudoxenodontidae > Pseudoxenodon > Pseudoxenodon macrops. The sequence continues at coordinate 134,139 of JANHFT010002306.1, read as the reverse complement.
TCCACATAATCAAAGGCCTTAGCATAGTCAATGAAGCAAAAGTAGATGTTCTTCTGGAACTCCCTAGCTTTCTCCATGATCCAGCATATGTTGGCTAATCTCTAGTTCTTCTGCCTCTTTGAAATCCTGCCTGTACTTTTGGTAGTTCTCAATCCACATACTGCTGGAGCCTAGCTTGTAGGATTTTGAGCACAACTTTACTAGCATGTGAAATGAGTGCAATGGTGCGATAGTTTGAATATTCTTTGGCATTGCCTTGCTTTGGAATTGGAATGTAAACTGACCTTTTCCAATCCTGTAGCTACTATTGAGTTTTCCAAATTTGCTAGCAAATTGAGTGTAGCACTTTTACTGCATTGTCTTTTAAGATTTTGAATAGCTCAGCTGGAATACTGTCACTTCCATTAGCTTTGTTTTTGCTCAGACTTCCTAAGGCCCATTTGAGTTCACATTCCAGGATGTCCAGTGACCACCCCATGGTTGTTATCAGTGACATTAAGCTTCTTCTTGTATAGTTCTTCTGTTTAATTTTGTCACCTCTTTTTAAATTCTTCTGTCTCTGTTAGGTCCCTGACATTTTGGTCCTTTATCATGCCCATCTTTGCATGAAATGTTCCCATCATATCTCCAATTTTCTTGAAGAGAACTGTGGTCCTCCCTATTCTGTTGTTTTCTTCTATTTCTTTGCACTGTTCATTTATTTCTTCTAGCTATTCTCTGGAATTCTGCATTTAATTGGGTGTGTCTTTCTCTTTCTCTTTCTTCCTTGCCTTTCACTTCCCTTCTTTCCTCAGTTATTTGTAAGGCTTTCTCAGACAGCCATTTTGCTTTCTTGCATTTCTTTTTCTTTGGGATGGTTTTAGTTACTACCTCTTGTACAATGTTGTCCATAGTTCTTCAGGCGCTCTGTCTATCAGATCTAATTCCTTAAATCTATTTGTCACCTCTACTGTATGTTCATCAGGGATATGATTTAGTTCATACCTGAATAGCCTAGTGCTTTTCCCTACTTTCTTCAATTTAAGCCTAAATTTTGCCACAAGAAGCTCATGATCTGATCCACAGTCAGCTCCTGCTCTTGTTTTTACTGACTGCACAGAACTTCTCCATCTTGGGCTGCAGAGTACATAGTCAATCTGATTTCTGTGTTCACCATTTGGTGATGTCCATGTGCAGAGTTGTCTCTTGGGTTGTTGGAAGAGAGTGTTTGCTATGACCATTGTATTCTCTTGACAAAATTCTACCAGCCTGTGCTCTGCCTCATTTTGTACTCCAAGACCAAACTTGCCTGTTATTCCAGTTATCTTTTGACTTCCTACTTTAGCATTCCAATCCCCCATGATGATAAGGACATCATTTTTGGTGTTAATTCTAGAAGGTGTTGTAGGTCTTCATAGAACTGGTCAACTGCATCCTCTTCAGCACCAGTGGTTGGGGCATAGACCTGGACTATTGTGATGTTGAATGGTCTGGCTTGGATTCAAACTGAGATCATTCTGTCATTTTGGGGATTGTATCCCAGTACTGCTTTTCCTATTCTTTTATTGCCTATGAAGGTTACTCCATTTCTTCTGAGGGATTCTTGCCTGCAGTAGACCATGTCCAGCTTGCCTTGATTCATGGATCTTACATTTCAGGTTCCTATGGAGTATAGATCTTTACAGCATTGGACTTTCCTTTCACCACCAGATACATCCACAGCTGAGTGTCCTTTCAGCTTTGGCCCAGTCACTTTGCTCTTTCTGTACTAGCCAGCAGTGGGTTTCACATATTGTTGCAACCAGTTCTCTGTGGGCGTGCATGCTCAGTTCACTTGTGCGTGGGTGCCTTCCACGCAGGTGCCAGGCATTCTGCACACTCGCTGTGTGCATGCTTTCCACACATGCACCCAGCCTTTCACATACTCACTGCATGCGCACCATCCACAGATATGCCTAGCCTTCTGCACATTTGCTTTATGGACGCCTTCCACACATGTGCCCGGCCTTTCGCACGTGTGCTTTGCTTGCACATGTGCCTTCTGCACATGCGCCCGGCTTTGAAAACGTGACTAATAGGATTGGCATTATGTTCTCATCCCACCCGCAGTCGTTGCTACTGGTTCACCCAAACTGATCCAAACTGGCTGAATATCACCTCAGGTACTATCCCTCTGCTCTTTCCCAGTAACATATTGGACACCTTCCGACCTGAGGGGTTCATTTTCCAGCATCATATCTTTTTGCCTTTTGGTACTGTCCATGGGGGTTTCATGGCAAAGATACTGGAGTGGGTTGCCATTTCCTTTTCCATTGGATCACATTTTGTCAGAGCTCTCTGCTATGACCTGTCCATCTTGGGTGGCCCTGGGGAGCATAGCTCATAGCTTCATTGCACTGTGCAAGCCCCTTCGCCATGACAAGGCAGTGATCCATGAAAGGGTTCACATCTTTAAGACTCCTATTAGTCCACTATTGTTTGACTTCAAAACACATACCTTGTATAATATTACCATATTCATGTACTGAAAAAATATGTTAATGAGCAGTGAGGACCCCAAATGGTCCGAGAGATGCCAGAAATAGTTTGAGAACTCATGCTGTTTTGAAGATTAACGCCTGCAAAAGGTGTTATTCCTAATGCCTCTTGCTCAGACTGCTTGTAAATAGGATTTTTCACAAATAGATTTTTTAAAACCAAAAGCAGCATATGTCTTTCAGGCATTCTCTTCTAAAAGGAAATTGACCCTGCTAGAATGAACTCAGAATTTTTCAACACTTCAGAAAGCATAAACTCAAACTACACATGATCTCAAAGCTAAAGATGGAAACTTTAACTTACGTGGACTTACCATTCTGACTTTTCTTATTATTTCTTCTGCAAATAAGATGGGATTTTTAACATTGTCTTTCCCTCCCACAAATTTAATTCTTCAGACACTCAGCGTAGGGGTTAGAAAAAGTAGCTGGTGAAAATGAATAACATACCACTAAAATTCACCTTGATGAACTTCTTTTCTCTGCATTTGGGGTAGTCCCAGTAAAATCAGACACAAGTTTTACAAGAGGGGAAAATATTGCTGCCTGGAGATAAAGTACATTCTGAATCTGAAAAGCAGTAAACAGCAGTAAACAGAACAGAATGCTATCAACAAAACATGAACATTCCACACATTCATTGTGAGGCACGGTACAGATCATTGACCAGTAAATATATGTGTCTGTAATATGCACCTGCATAAAAACTATATATAGAGAATGGAAATTGGTACTCTCTGCATTGCATGTACACTTAACATGAAATGAAGGTTCCAGAAATGTTTAGATGATAGCTAGAACAGGGTGGGTTTTTTTTGTCCTTTTCTTTAACCTGCAAAACACAAGTGACAAAATCCTGTCCTTTTGCCTTGTTCTCATTCACATTCAAGTTTCCTGATTTCCACCTTCAGAAATAGATGTTAGAATCATGAGTAAATCATTTATTTATTTATATTCCATCTGCAGATTATAGGAATAGAGGAATCTTTTATTCTATGCAGGATTGTATTTTTGGGAAAGTTTATCTCTTCTCTCTAAATAGAAGCCCTTCATGGAAAATATTTTACAATTTCTACCTGCTAAAAGCAAGGCTTGGAGAAAAAAATGTTTCTGGAAACCAAAATATCTGCTGACAGGAATATGTTTAATAAAGTAGGAAAGAAAACAATAAGGAGAACTGAAGTAAAATTTAATAAAGCTAAATTCCAAATTAAAATTATTAGCAAATGTTTAAAGTCACTACTCTTAGGCCTACCTGCTATATACAACCTGGGCTGAAATCCAACTAGAAGTCCTGGCCTGCCCCTCTTTCCTTTGAAGGCACTTTTTTCTCTCTGCATCACATTCACATGCCCATAACAAACATGCATGCTGGAGCTGACATAGGGCAGTGCCTCACGTGCCCTCAGATATGGCATGCGTGCCATAAGTTTGCCATCATGAGGATAGACATTCGCAATAGAAAAGCCTACTGTACTTTCAAGCTGATGTAGTAAGATGTCAACTGAAGGATAGATAGATAGCAATTTCAAAAAGAGTGAGGGAAGTAAACTTCAAAAGGACAGTGCCAGGAACCATTAAAACAATACATAAAACTTAAAACAGCCATTCCCTTTTAAAAAAAAAGTCAACCCCAAAGCAAATGCAGCAGCTGAGAGGGAAACTAAGAGGAGCTGCTCAGGCTAATTGAATACCTGGGCATGCTGCAAAGGCATTAACCCTTCCAACTCTATGTTCTCTGTGTTCCAAATAGGGTGCTTCACAGCAGAAGCAATACAGCTGGCTGGACCACACATACATTAAATTCACGGCCTGTATGATCAAGCTGCATCATTGTCCCTCCTTTATCTTTCCCACCAAGAAGAAACAAGAAGTAGCCAACACTGCAGCAGCTATAATAGATCTTGGGAAACACCATCCCTAGATGGGTTTCCCTGCCCTAATCCTGCCAGTTTATGTTGTTTAATTGACTTGATTCAAAAATAAATGACTTTATTTTTAAACAGTTCTCCGAACTGCCTAAGCAATTTATTAACGGTTCTAGTGAAGTGGTGAGAACTGGTTGCATTTCGCCTGTGATTTCAACCCATACCACAGGATTGCTTGGAAATAATTTAATAGTTTTTGTCACTGGTCTTCATTCTCCAGATGGATGTATAGGCCTTCTACTCAGCATTTCCACCTTCAGATCACTTTTCTCCCACTACCATTAGGGACTAGCAATTTAAGAGCAGTCTCAAGAAGGGGTACTGGGAGAAAAAAAGGGGATGGCAGGAGATATGCTATTCATAGTAGAAAAAGAATATTTCCATCTAACATTCAGGAAATTGGATGTAGTCAACAATTATTGCTCATCTACTGCCACTGCCATTTCCTAACCCTAATCCTGTTTCTTCAAGGCTGCAACAAGCTTTTTTAAGAAGAAAGAAAATTGGAGCCACAGGAAAATCTCCAAGTTGAACAGCAACAAAGAACAGACACAGAAAAATGTAACTGGAATGACAACATATACCCTGAGATCATGCTTTCTACAATTTTAAAGTAAAGGTGCTAACAGCATGTCTACACCTCAAGAACACATGAAATCTAGGTACCGGGGATTATTCCTAAATCGCAGGATAAAATGAAACAATTGCCTGTATGCCAGGACATTGAAAGTATAGAATAAACTTATATCATTCTTTTTTTTCTTCTTAAAAAAAGGGAGTTGGAGATTGTGATACAAATCCAATCTGAAAATAAATATACCTTGAAATGATGGATGAGGATAAGTGGAAATGGGAAATAGAAACAACCATATAATGTTATTAGCTTACAAGCAGCTGTTCTGCTCTTTAGAAGGTATTATCTGGCAGAGATTATGGTTTATTTTAAATGTATAATTGGCTTCTGACATCTTTCCAAGGGTTCTGTTGTTATGACGCAGGTGAGAAATATCTATTGGTTAGGATACTGATGATACCTACAGCACATATGACCTTCACTTTGCCCTTCAAGTTTTTTTCTATTTTGACTTTGAAATGCTTGTGCTAAATAAAGGTTTGTATTATCTGTCCTCTACAATGTGAATTTCCATAGTGAAGGTGACATAGGAATTGTCCTTTGTGAAAAGGAACATTGGCTCAGAAATCATAGTGTATAGTATGAATGGTTCCTTTGTTGATACATTAAAGACTGCTATGTAAACCTATCAACATACCTAAGGGGGATGTTGCCCTTCTCTACTGCTAACGTGTGAACTGGAATAAAGTAGATATAGAATAGATTAATTACAAAGAGATATCAACTCACATCCCCTACACACTGAACTCTTTTCAATAGCATCAGTTGCCCAAATGTATTGGGGAAAAACTCAAGTGGATTGGAAAAGTTGAACTAAAACACATGTTATAATTCTTAATAGCAGTTGTGGGAGGGAGATTATGATTCAAAACAGGACTGAACTACAAAAGACGAAATAATTTTCTCAAATTGACTTCTGTCTACCTCAATCTACTCTTTGCCTTATAATGTCAAACATGTGGATTATTCATTTGCTCCAACCCTGATGAATACTGGATGCAAAGAACAAGTACAGGAACCAAAATAAAAATCCGGGGGTGGTGGTGGTACCACAGGAGTTAATAGTATCCCTCTCTTATTTCATATTTACATGAAACCATTGGGAAAACTGATCCAGTGGTTTGGGAATCAGTATCATCAATATACTGATGATGCTCAGCTGTTATTGGACATCTAACAGACTATGGGATATCTCAACCTTGCAAAGGAGGTAGGCATAAGAATGAGACTTAATGCAATTCTGCTAGGCATAAATTATGCAAGTGATAGGTTCTCAAGAGTCTGATACATTACCTTACTAGCAATAAATATATTTCTAAAAGTCCAAGAGAATCCTGAGTTTGCCAACTTTGCAGAGCTTGACATCAACCTTACATCAGCATCCTAAGCTAGATGCTGGTGACACTGTTAATTTCCTATCTCAGCACCTGGAGGCTATGAGGTTTAGATAGGATGGCATAGTCTTAATATAAACCTAGCAAGATTGGTCTACTATTTGCCCATTAGGGTTCTCTGTCTGTAGTGATTCTTCTTGATGTGGGGGGGGGGAGAGAACTGGTCTGCTGTTTGACAGTCTTTGTAGACTCATGGTTCCTTCTAGAACAGAAGATGGAAACCATGGCTGAGTGACTCTTTGCTCAACTTTGGCTGGTCTGCCAGTTGTGGCCCTATTCAGAGTGGAAAGACCTTCTTACATTGATTCATACCTTCAACACCATCCATTTAGACTACTCAAAGATTGCAGTTCAGAATGCTGTGGCACATTTCCTTTTAGGTTTCATGGATAAAGAGACTGGGAGAAAACATGGGATTTTGTTCCTTTGTATGACAACATCAGCAAGACATGTGCAGAGATGGAAGAATGTACAAATTCCCACAATGGAAGAGTGGATAGTGAAGTTAATGGAACTGGTTGAGATGGCAAAACTGATTACTTTGATGAAAGAAAAGACTTTGTCTAGTGTAGTTTCTACTTGGAGACCCTTTTTTGGATTTTTTGAAAGTAAAAGAAAGGAAACTTTAATTTTGGGATTTGATGATTAGAACTGTTTATAATAA
>JANHFT010002306.1:94350-123626 GCA_032467955.1 Pseudoxenodon macrops | reverse complement strand
GATAGATAGATAGATAGATAGATAGATAGATAGATAGATAGATAGATAGATAGATAGATAGATAGATAGATATCATTATCAATTACTTGTCATTATGTGGCTCAGCAATTCAAAATATTTGGCTTTCCTTTTTAAACTAACTGCAGTCTTGTTTGATGAACTAAGTGCTGTGCATTACTGGAATTAGGATTTTTGATGTGACTTTAAGCATTCTTGTGGGTTTGTTTTTTTTAAACAAATTGATGGCAGATGCTTGGGTGCTAAGATGTTGATCTTTCAATTAAGGAAGGTATTGGGAAGGGGGGAGGTTGGAAGCAAAGAAAAAAAATCTTGAGAACTTTTTTTTTTGGGTACATCTGATTGACAATTGCTTGTAGTTTTCCAAACAGAGATCTTAATTCAGCTAAAGCAAATAAGATTTGCAAGGTCTGAGAATCAGACTGCCAGCTCCTTTTCCCATTTATCTTGGCTAAATAAATTAGCTGGCAATAGACAACCCATCCTTCTTTTTTCAATTAGCCCGATAGGAATGAAATGTAAACATTCCAGAAAGCCCTCTTTTCAGATGCAAAAGATTGAGGTGAGAAAGTACAGGTGCCTTTCGCTTTCTCTCTGGATGTAGCATTATATTCTCTCCTCAGAAATGTGATTCACAGTTCTGTGACTTTCATAGCTTGGTAGTCACGGTTTTTTTCCCCTCTCTCCCAGATTATGTGTGCATATTTTTTTTTCCAAATTAGCATTCTCACCTAAAAAGAAGCTGTCAATGGATTTTTGTATTGAGGTTCTGTGGTTTTTTTTTGACAACAGCTGTTCCTTCTTTGGTTTGTTTTGGTTTTGGTTTTCATACACTGTAGAATGAATCTACTCAATGATCAGGAGGAAAATAGGCTTTGCTTGATGCTGGAAGAAAACCAAAAAGGCATCTGAATTTTTCTTTGCCCTACGGTTTTTTGACTTCCAGTTTAATGAACAATAGCCTCCTAATGATAGGGAGACTAAGCAGGTGTTAAGAGCAAGCAGTGCAATTTTCAGCAGATACACTGGATTTGGGATAGAATATTATGAAGAACAAATGTTCTGCAGAGAAAGCAGGAGTTAAGAATCTGTGCATAGGATTTCTCAAATGGTCAGGGAGTCTTTCTTCTCCATTAAGACCTGATTAAGAGGTTTCAGTGGTTGCCACTGATGATCGAGAGGGGTTCTTGGGTTTTATAACCAGAAAGAGAGAAGCCAAATGGATTTACAACCAAAATCCCAGGCAGTTAAATGTAAAACTGATTCAGAGTTCCCTGCAACCCTAATAGTTAATTTGGTTTGTGTTCACTTCTACCAAAGGGTCTTTGTCAGAATAGGTACCATAATATATATTTGTCTATTGTTCATATTAATGTGGGTAATACAACTAATACTTTAATGTGGAAAGCTACATTGGAGGAAAAAATGTTTTTTCCCCCAAGCACCCCTTATATTTTGTTCCTCCCCCTTTTGTCTTGAGGGGGTATTTGGGATTATTTTGAAGATCCCCGTGGCATTCTTCCAGGTCTGTGGCATTTCCTGTCTCTCTTGCTAGATTGAGCAGCAGCTGGAGTCTGTAAGATCTCCCACAGCTGATGTTCTATTCACTGTGGCAGAATGAAGTTCTGCTCACACAATGTGAAGGTCCTGCTAACTCATCCACTCCTTCAACTATACGGCTACTTGCCTGCAGCCCTTCATTATTATGATCATTTCTTAGAACTGTGTAATTGCTGGTGTACACCTACTCAGGGCTTTCTCCTGCCTTCCGGAGAAATTTGTCCTTTGCTTGCCAAAGTAAAAGCATGGATGTTTCAGTGACCCGTAGTAGATTGAAATGGTCTAGAGACTTATTCAATAAACTATTTACTTTACTTACAGTGACCCAAAGCATAGGATGATTTGCAATATAGTTCAAAGTCTGAAGGAAACTCACATAATTGGATTTCATGTTCCACTCAAGTAGCATATTCTGCTTCTTTACCTCACAACCCAACTACATTTACTTAAAATAATTTTTACAATATTAACCGCTAATAGACCCAGTTGACTTTTCCCTCCAATGTTGTGTGAACTAAGATAGTTTTTGTCCTTTATGTGCAATTTGGCAACACCAAGAAATTTAGAATTTTATGGAAAAAGCAAAAGACTGTAATATTACCTCCGGAAATGATCAAATTCTAATCTATACTGAGGAGACTTTCATGGGACCTGAAGTTTCTACTAGATGTATTTTAGTAAGGTGACTATTTCCCCTTCCATAATTGCACAATTGTTGCCTGGCCAAGTGTTTAATAAGATTGCATAATAGGTAGTCCTCAACTTACAATCATTTGTTTAGTGACCTTTCAAAGTTATAATGGTACTCAAGAGAGTATGTATGACTTTTCCACACTTATGACCATTGCAGGATCCAAAATTTGGATGCCTGGCAACTGGTCTGTATTTATGATGGTTGCAGTGTCCTGGAATCCCATGAACAGCTTTTGCAACTTTCTGACAAGGAAAGTCAGATTCACTTAACAAATGTGTTACTAGCTTAGTAACTACAGTAATCCACTTAACAATTGTGGAAAGAAAGGTCATAAAATTCAGTTGTCATAAATTGAGGACTATCTGCAATCATTTAAACAAAATAATATTCTAGTGCAATGAAATAACACTGGATTATCCACTTATATGTAGAAAGTTGTTGGTTTGAAATCCAGAAGATTAAAAAAAAACATTTTCTGTGCTTTTCTTTTTTAATCCAGCAGTTCATCATGCATTCATTCAAACATTTAACTATTTGTTTTTAAAAAAATCTGGGTTTCAAGGCAAGTGTTGTAAGCATTGTGCTACAGCATCATTCATGGTAAAGGAAGCTGTGAAGCCTATTAAAGACAAGGGTAAGTACTGACTTAGCTGATGAGATATTCCTACCTATGCATAGGATTCAATGAACTGCGGTGGTTTGCTTATATCAAACTGTAGCACACTTTCCCAACAGGATTATAATTTGTATTTTGGAAGTTATACAGAAAAATGCACACTAGCAGAGAACGAAGGATTAATAGAGAATAACAACATCCATCCACCAATAAACTCTCAGGCTCTTTCTGATAATTCTTTCCAATCTCCAGGGTAAGAAGCACCAAAAATGAATGCTAGCAGAGATTGCAATATTGTAACTGGGCACATTCACCTGCTGCACAAGATAAATTGTTACATGAGTACAAAGCAAGATCCTAGGAAACATGTGGACCATCTTGACAATTATCTGGCTCTATGGATTTGGTATATATAATTTTAAAGATAAGTCTCTGGTGACTCAGGTGAAGGACCATTAATAATTTCTCCAGTTACCAACCTGACTGTGCACTTGTACATTTTTATTGGGCCTGATTTGATTTCAGCTGAATAGTTTTAAAGCTGCTTGCTTTAAACAAACAAAACACCCTTGTTATTTTACATTTGCTCCTTAAGCTGTGCATAATGTGAATTACTGAAAATGTGGTTTGTCTTAATTCTACTTTCCTAACAATGGAATTGAGACAGAGATAACAACTAACCCTAATAATCCAATATCTGACCATTTTGTTGTTGCTGTTATTCAGAGCAAATTGACTCTTTATTGCAATAGCTTTTCAGAACATGAAAGTATGGTTTCTAGATAAAGAACTGGATGATCTTCTAGATATTGTTAGGATGCAACTGAGGATAATGAATTGGACTCTATCAAACTTGAAAGATGATGAGGTGGCCTATCTCTACTCTTGATTTAAGACTATTTCATTTGGAACATGCTAATGATTTGTATTTCATCTAGAAATTGATTTGCATGTCAGCAAATATGGGTAATACCAAACTCCACTTCTTTTAAAAAAAGTAACTTGTAATTATGTATGTCTACTAAACCCAACAACAAATGAGAAAAATCTATAATTTTAAAACCATGAAACATTATTCAAGCATCATTTTCCATATTTGTCAGGAAATTGGAAGACAAAGTTGTTGAGATGACGTTACAACCCCTACATAGCTATATGTAACTAATTCATTTGGAATAGGGGTGCCCTTTACCTCCGGCTGGGTCCTCTTTCTACAGTCTAATAGGATTCAAATAATTGAAATATAACAGATGCTATGTCTTCCCTTCCTTTGTGACATTGACAATGTAATTTTAACATGACCCATACAGTTTCTTATAATTCAATTATTTTTATCAGCGGTTATCTTCACTTTTGGCAGCTTTGGGACACAGATTTTCAAAAGGCAGGAGCCCTGATCAAGGTGGAGTAATGAGCCAAGTGAGTAAACTCATTTCTTACCTTTGGGCAGCCTCTGGTTATTTATCCATTTTCCTGAAAGATTGAGAATATGGATTTAAGGCTTTGTTATAACATAGTACAATACAATAGCAATAGCACTTAAAGTTACATACTATTTCATAAACTGTAAACTGTCTGTAAACTGCTTAGAGAGGGCTGTAAAAGCAGTTTACAGAGTCAGCATATTGCTCCCAACAATCTGGGTCCATATTTTACTAACCTTGGAAGGATGGAAGGATGGGTCGATCTTGACTTGGTCAGGATCGAACTCCTGGTAGTGGGCAGAGTTAGCCTGCAATACAATACAATGCAATATAATCTTATATTACTTTTTTTGTGTGCCTCAGAATGGTAGAAATCAATGTCAGAAACTGTGGACTGAATGTTAAACCTTGTACTTTCCATTCTTAAATTAAAACATCCTGCAGCAGGGAGCAGAATGTGAACTAGATGTAGAAATACAGCAACAATGTTATGAAGTGAAAATAGGACAGATTCAAGTCAGGTAGTCCTCACTTAACAATCATAATTGTAAAAAGGAACACCATCACTAAGAGACATAACTATTGACTGAAACATCATGTGACCATGATGGACTTAAAACCTCACTTTTGCCACAGTCATTAAGCAAATCATCTACAGTGATTAAGGGAGATGTCATGTGACTACAACTTGCAATGACTGTGGGCTTGTCCATTGATTCTGCTTGTTGGAAGCCAGCTATGAAATGCACTAATGGCCACTAATCTTGTGATCATAGGATGTAGCGATAATCATAAGTGCAATGATTGGTAGTGAAGTTACTTTTTCAAGCACCATTATCACTTTGACAGGTTGCTAAATAGAGTAAACATTAAATCAGGACTACTTATATATATATATTATTGTGCATATTGTGTATATTCATGAAGTTTTTGCATGCAATATGCATACCTTCTGTGATATACCAAATCAATTTACCGTTAAGTTCTAGAAACAATTTTTTTTGGAGGATTATTGGAATTAGTTATCTTTTGAGTTTGATATACATCTTCCCTAAAACAGGTCTTAACTGTAAGAAATTATAAAGAAACAAAGCAAACAAAAACTGAAACCATTATAATAACAGTATCATATTTTTAAAAATGGTAATAAAGCAAATATATAAATATTACACATACATAATTCAGATACTTCTTGCCCGCAGTTACTGACTTTTAACCTATTGATCTGTAATGTTCTGGGAGTAGTTTTGAATATGAAAATAACTGTTTTAGCAATTCTTTTTTTATATATACTGTGTAGATGCCACAATTGCCTCCTCTTTAGTGAAATATTTACCTAAAGTTCTAAATATAGAAATATTTTTCAAAAGTATAATAGTATTTGATGTAATGTAACTATCATGCTCATGGTACGACAAAGCCACTTTCCATGCACATTAGTGACCTTTTTGACATGTGTGCAAATACTTATAAGAAGGAATATTGTCAAAATGTCAGGGTCATCAACTACTCATAACAATGACAAATTATTAAATGTACAGTATATGCTGCTTAACTCAAAGTGACTCCAAATGGTTTTTCAATTATTAAGAACATTTCAAACAACAACAAAGAAACAACACAAACTATGTAAAACAAAAAGAAATAAATAAGGCAGAGAAAACAAACATAGTTGGGAACATCTTGAACAAAAGCTGATCATCTTTAGATTTTCATATAAAAGTCTTTCATGTGAAGCTCAGTTCCTGGTAATTTCATGGAAGTGACTCATGCAGTATTTTTGACTACAGTATATTAGTGTCTTGAAATTGCCTCACAATATTTTGTCTGATTTTCTTGTCTAGCCTATAGCCTTGTGATTTCCATCCAAGCAGTTTCTTATCCAAGCAGTAACCAGGCTTGATGCCTTTAGCTTTGAAGTCCAGATAAGGTCAACCAAGCACTGTCCCCCATTTTATCCACCAGCTATTTGGGGAAAAAAGCTCCATAAAATCAAATACAGTCCCTTTCTCTGCCAGCAACTCTAAAGCAAGATTAACAATAGAGAATTGGACCATTCAGAGTAACTCCAAGTCAGACACTATCTTCAAAGGACAGGAAGTCTGTTTGTGATCAGAAGAGTATGAAGCTGAAGACCTGATATAATATAAAATGGAAACATTGTCTAGTCGAGGAATGCAACTGCAGAAAATTACCAAAGTTCCCGGATCCCATTAATCTCCATAAAGTATGTCATGCATCAAGAATGGGAGAAAAGCAGATATAGTAACCAAATGTGACAAAGAAAAGGTTTGTAAGATATTTGAAAATCAATGAAGTCTAACCATATATTATTCAGTTAAAGCATCTGTGGACTCTTCTTAACATTTCCAAGGCAATACCATATCAGGAAACACAAATAATAACAGTTAATACTATTGTGTGAAGTAAAATGCACTAGGGATTCAACAGTTAAGAAAATCTTATCTTTCCGATACGTGAAAGATGAAAGAAGGACCAACTCTATGGGGTAGTGATTCACAAATTGTGTCTGTGGTAAGGGATCAAGTGGCCCAATCTCCCTATATTCATCAACTAGTGTCTAACTATTACCTAAGCCTCCCCACATTCACTGTCAGTCAAGAAATCACAGCTTCCTTCCATCTCTGTCACAACATCCCCATGTTTATTACCAGTTAGCTCCTTTAACATTATTGTACTCCTCTCCTATAGTTCATATTGTCTTCCCTTAAGTTGGATATCAATCTTCTAGTACAAGAATAAGAATTGCAGAATTCTGCTCACTGATATAAAAGATAAGGTATTCAGGGAATGCTATTGAAGATCTTTACAATGAAAGTTGTACTGAAAGCTGCTATTAAATCACATGAAATTATTTTGACAAGTACGGTAAATCATTTTGGATTAATTTATTGGTAAACACTATGCAACTATAATTGTTTTTCCCCCTGAAAAATATGCCCATGTCCTTAAAAATTGAAAATGTGGTGATTTAATTAGGTGGTTTCCATATTTTCTTAACATTCATTTAGTGATCATAAATGCAGAATGTCAGAAAAATGCTGCAGTAGGGGAGAATCCTTTATTTGAGAATTGCATTTACTTTCTGGAGAGAGAGAAAACTCCTGCCATAAATAGACGTTCAGCTTTGTATCTGGAAATGAATCAGAAGCAATGGTGATCTATTCTTAATCTCTGATCCCACTAAGCAGCCTAATGATTGTGGTTTGAATAATATGTGGTCTCCATACCTCAGATCTCAAAGGCATCACAATGTACAATACATTACAGCATCTAACCTGATATTATAAAAGCATAGATAGTAATAACTATTTATATTCAGAGTCTGGGTCTGGCATTCTAGAATTAGCTGGCAAAACAATGTTAATTTGGACTGTTCTAAATGAGTTGATCTAGACTAAATAGGTGTTTTGGGTTGTAAATATTGTTGACAAACTCTATATTCATTCTGTTCAGATAGGAAACTAATTCAATCATTACATTAAGAAAACACGTCAATTTTCTTCAGCCAATTTTAGCTGGTTAGTTCTATGTTAGGGACTGCATCCTAACTGGTTTGAGGAAAATTTATTTGTAATCATTTAGCTTACTAAGGAATAAAATCTGTGTTAAAAATTAAAATAGTGTCTTTTCCTGTGACTGGCAAGTAATTGTATGGTGCAGAGGGATATGGAAGTAGTCCTAAAGAAAATATAAGACAACCATTAGAAATGAAATAATAACTTAGATTGGGAAAAGAGGAAGGCATGAGAAAGACTCTCAAGATTGCTTTTCCTTGATGCTCTTTGCTATAAAATGGAGGGAAGCGGACATGTTTCCAGGTTTTCAAGTTTCTGTATTGTAACCTATATCAATAAAGTAGAATTTTAGTATTTCTTGTGATGTCTGCTTCCTGACTTTGTGTATCTTGGAGGGTTGGTATTTGAACTAGATCAAAAAACAGCTTTTATTAAGATTTAGAATATACAGCTAATTAATAGATTAATAGGAAAATATTTCATACTGAGTTGGTTAAATAAAATATTGCCTATCAAAAGCTTTTGATTTCTAGTTCTGCCATCGTGTCAGGATGTTCCATTATGGGACCTGTGCCCTAAAACATTAAGGCAGCTTGCCCTCCCAAAAAGTAATATTATGAAAATATTACGAAGATATTGTGGTTCATATCTAGATAAAAAGCTCTATTTTCTAGGTTAATCTGTTATTTGTTCAGTTAAAAGAGTTAATATATTCTGCTCCAGATATAGTTATGGTTCATTAACTTGTTCAGTGATCTGTCTCTGAAAGTGACAGTCTAATATACAAATTTTGACAGAAGAGTTTTTCAGAGCCCTATACAGTTTTGAAATTGTTCTCTCATAAATTCAGTTCCATAGCATGTATTTTTTTTTACTTCAGACTGAATGCCTATGTACCTGTATAGCCTGCCAATGGGATACAACAGACAGTGAGTGTTGAACACAACCCATAAATCAAAATTCATCTTCTCTATCTGCTACAATCGGTTTCTGATTGGGCTGTCCTCCATACTTCTTACACTGTAGTTTAGATATTTCTGTCTGAGGCAGATTAGGAACAACTTGTAGTAGATAGCTAAAAGTACAAATACAGATATGAAATATTTGTAATATTTCACTGAATGCCTACTTACCTGTATAGACTGCCAATGGGATACAACAGACAATGAGTGTTGAACACAATCCATAAATCAAAATTCATCTGATTCATTAACTTGTTCAGTGATTGGGCTGTCCTCCATACTTCTTACACTGTAGATTAGATGCTGCTGTCTGAGGCAGATTGCGAACAACATGTAGTAGATAGCTAAAAGTACAAATGCAGATATGAAATATTTTTAATATTTTTAAAAGTATATACAAAAGAAAAAGAAGAGAAATAAAAAAAATCAATTATGTCTTCTGATCTTTTTTCTATCGATTGAAAGGAGATTTTTTTTCATAGTAACACTCTGGATATTCTCATTCTATTAGTCTTACTGTTTTTGTTTGTTACACTCTATTGAAGTTCAATAGAGTGGCTTGCTGCTGTTCTAACTTTCACGGTACTACCTTGGGAGAGAATTCTGTTTATTTGCAACCTCCTGTGAACCCTGAAAATCTGTTCCTCAAAAGTTAGAGAAATTTCAGGAGCTGTTTGAGGTAGGTTCACAAGCCAGAAGAACAACATCACATAGGAAACTCAATTCTTCTCAAAAACATTATATGCTCTCCAATCTTTATATTATTTTAATGGTATATACACGCCCATAGAATATAGAGTTGTACATGCAAATTACTCTTTGAGCATATGAAGAGTAGTAGCTTTTCCCCAAAACTTTTCTCCTTTCCCTAGCCATTGTACAGAGTTTCTTAATCCTGCCCTCAATGTCGATGTCAAATCTCTGTTGAGGTTGCAAACAAAAACTAGATAGTTGTGACTTTTGTTTTTGAATCTTATTAAAGATCTGAGATTTAGGATGTCTGAAGTCTAGCAAAGTATAATTGATTTTGAGTGACCTATAAATGACCTAGATATAATGTTACCATTTGAACTAAAATTTAGCTTACTCCTCAAACTCTTTATGGACTAATCTTTTGGTGCCTTCAGCTTAAAGCTTGGCTATTTGCTAGACTTATTGTGTCAATATTCTTGATATATCCAGAATGACCCCATGGCTGAAATCAATTGCTCCACATAAAAGTGCGGTAAGACATATTTTCAAACTGTTCCACATGAACATTCTCCCCTGTACTCGTAAAACCCCAAACCTATCATTTCCATCCTTAAGGCAACATGGAGGAGAAAAGCAGAACAAGGCAATTGAGCCTCCCCTGCTAAGAAAGCAACATGCAAAGTAAACAAACAAAAATGGGTCACAAGCTTTTGAGGAATTCCCCGATTGTGAGAAGTAAACTTTAGGAAATATAAATCAAGCCAAACCACAAAGAGATTAGAAGATTCATTCATTCCAACGAGCATTGGCAGTGTATCAATATTTTGCAACCAACCTTCTAAGAGGAGATCAAACCGTCTAAAACATAGCAGGAAAATAAGCATTGCCTGAAATGTTAACCTTGGACAGCTCACTTGAGAGCAATGCTTAAAAAAATAAAAGTACTGTTCAGTTTCTGCACTCTGCAATATCCCCAATGCAGATTGCTGCATTTTCTCTGATTAAACTACAGCTTTTGCAATTGTGACAAAGCCTTTGAAACTTTCCTATTAATTGGGTTTGAAATTGAGGCCTGCTATCGGAATGGAACAGAGAAGAATCAGTATTAACACCTGCATTCACGTTTATGAAAAATCCAGCATTTCTAAAGTAGCAATTAAACAGCTTGATTTTTAAAGTTGCCTAGGTTCAATTCATGATATCTACTCTGAAGGGCACTGCTAATTCATCATTAATTGCTCCTTTACTTTAAAAGTTTCTATTTTAATTTGTTACTAACTTTGAGGCCCTCTTCTGAGCTCCACGATAGAGCTGACTGTTTTTTTTAAAAAAACTTTTATTTACCCTTTTCCCAAGATAAATATTTGCATAGAAAACTCTAGCTTTCTCTGTAACCTCCAAGGGGTCAACTGACTATGGCCCCAGCAGAATGGCTACTGAAGCATATCAAACTATATCCATTGCAAAAAAGATTTAAAAAGTGTCAGGCTAAGAATGAAAATGCTGACCCCAGAACAGCTAAAGCAGATCCAATTTGGCTTCAGGTATGGGATGAGGAACTTCATGAAGACTTAATATAAAAAAGAAGCTGCCATGATAAGTTTCTTAGTTAGGTGGGACTACAAGGGAAGATATGCTATAAATCAGGAAAAAGTACATTCCTTGAGGAGGAAGAATCAAAAGAGTAACAGCTAATCAACAGTAACTCTGAATTGAAAATGGTATTTATGGTATACAGTCAGCATATCATCCTCCCTTAGGAAATATATTTGTTATCATAGAATCACAGGGCTGGAAGAGAACTTGGAGGCCTTCAAGTCCAACCACCTGCCCAAGACAGAAGTCTCTATACAGGTAATCCTAAACTTCCGATCACAATTGAACCCAAAATTTATGTTCCTAAGCGAGAAATTTGTTAACAAAAGTCATAAAATGGGACAAGACACACTTAAGTGAATCACTTACATGACTACATCACTACAGGGAATGAATCTGGTTTTCCCACTGACTTGACTTGTCAGGAGGTTGCAAATGGTGATCACATAACCTCAGGACACTACAATGGTCATCAATGCAAGTCAGTTGTCAAACATCTGAATGTAAATCACCTGATCGTGGGGATGCTACAAGAGTCATAGGTGTGAAAAATGTCATAAGTCACTTTTTTCAATGCTGTTGTAATTTTGAATGGTCACTAAGCAGACTATTGTAAGTCGAGGATTACCTGTACCATCCTGGACAAGTGGTTGTCAATTTTTTTCCTCCAGTGATGGCGCACTGGCAACTCCATCAGGCAAAGTGTTCCATTGATTAATCATTCTCACTGTTGGGGAATTATTTTCAGGTTGGATCTTCCTCTGACAAGGTTCCACCCATTGCTTCTTATCCTGAATTCAAGTTCTATGGAGTATCCCTCTAAAATGACTTTGTAACATCAAACACATTTATTTCTACTGGTAAATCTATATAGTCTGTACAGAGAATACTTAGTTTTCGTTCTTTCTTCTACCTCCTCCATGTACTTTAATAGAATATAAGTCTCTATAGCATTAACACATTTCAGAGCCTGCAAATCAATTGTGACCTATTCATTTAGAGGGCTGTTTCAGTAATGCAGCAGCTCAGAAGGTTAATGATAGATCGTGACACAGTACCATTTCCAAAGTGCTGTTCTCCCAATGCTTGTCTGGGTTAAGATTATTGCATTTAAATGATGAGGCAAGCCATCTCCTCATTCCTGGAGATGATGCCAGTTTACTATCAAACACGGTCTGCTGGGAAAAGGCACAACTAATATAACAGTAAAAAAAGGGCAGGGACAACTTTAAATATAGTTGAATGTCTGAATTGAACTGTTTTCCTTTCCAGTTCTTGAAAGTTTGGGCTTGTATTAATTTCAAAACTTTGTAGGCTGACTGATTTCCCAGCCTACATTTTTACGATAGCAAAAAGCAGAGATGCAAAAGAAAAATTAGCCCAGGTTTTTAGCAGAACAAGTGCAATGTGACAGATTTTTCCATGGCACAGAGTAACTGCAAAAAGAAACAGTTGGCACCCACTTTTTCAAGACCAAGCAAATAAGTTTGTTATAATTTGAAGAAGAATAGATATGTCCGAAAAATTATTTTGGTGCCTTTTTCTGATTTTCTAGGAGAATTTCTGGTAAGAAAAAATTGGCAAGAGGGAATCACTTGCCTTTTCTTTAGTATTATCTTCTCATTGAAGATCTGTTCAAAAATGCATGCACATCCCTTAGAATTAGAATGTACCTGTAAATTTTCACTTTGGTGAATATCAAGAGACTATCAAACATTCTAGTGAATACAAGTAATAAGTGTGTGTTTCAAGACAATTCATTTATTGGATTTCTTCACTTGCATGATTTATGGTCTGATCAATTATAAAAGAGAAAGTGAAGCAGACTTTTTTTCTTACTAAGCCATGTATCAGATAAAAAACTGACAGAAATTTGTATTTCAGAGAGAATTAGATTGGCTACTCTTCTGAAAGATGTTTCACTAGGTGCTATCAAGGGGAAAGCTCCTGGATATTATAGGATACATTTTTTTTTTCAGGAAAGAAAGTTATGTTTTAAAAATCCAGATAGGAAGATATTGAAGGAGAGGGGATCCTGTTAAAACTTGTTTAATGGCAATGCCAATGTCCCATAGCAACTGAGTAAGCCAAACAGATAGTTTTATCTTTTTCAGCAATAAATTTAAATTTTGAAACCTTAAAGACAAATTTTTCTTGCTTGACAAACCCTGGCAAATGGGAATCATGCCATGGCCATTCTGAGGGCATTGCCAACAAGAAGAATGTGGACAATAGAAAATGACTGAAGCATTTCATTAAATTGTGAGCATTGCCTCATTAACATTATAATTCTGGACCAATTTTAAAGCTGTCTTCAACACTCATTAACCCAGCTGCACTCTAAAATGCACTTACTGTGAAAATGGAGAAAATGATGGCTTTAGAAGCACTTGCTGTATAATTACTTCAAAAGTTTTGCACACTTCATTTGACTGAGGTCTTTGACATTCTCTGTTCTTGGAAATACCTCAACATTGTCATCAGGCATTTGAATGCATCATTTGGAGCTGATGTTCTGAAGGTGGTCATTTCAGTCATTCTAATCCAGAATTGCCTGGTCTTGGCTAATCTTCATTAGCAATGCAGATCAATGACAATAGTGATTTACAGAGCAAAAGATTAATCCCAGATGCTCAGAAGGATGCCATGGCTGATAGTGTGAAAAGCTGCCAAAATATCCAGATGCAACAGTACATATATATTTCCATCTGTCCAAAAGTCACAGATGGAAGGCAGCCAAAGCCAGCCATATTCCTCACATATTCCTCATGCCATGGTCAAGGGTAGATGTCTGTGTACTCTGTTATACAAGAGTTAATAAACTTACTGTCTATGATGGACTGTAAGGTTGTTAGTGGCATATCCAGTACAACCTATGCCATTTCTTATCTCTAACACAATCCTGATTTATTCAGATAAGTGGAGAATTTCCTTCCCTTCCTTCTTTTGAATTCCTTAGTAATATATTGCTTTCTAAAGGGCAAGACCTAGTTGTTTCCAGGCTAGAAGTGGAATTGTAACAATCCATTGCCTCAAGAATATGGTGATCAACAGTTGTCTTAAAAACAAAAGATCAACCAACAATAACTTAACTCTACTTCACAACATAGCAAACAATTATTCAAAAGTGGCAATGTGACTCTCGGAAAGGATTAGGCCTATGTTTCTTATTAGACACCTACCGCAGGGTCATGCAGTTGACCTATCAACAAAATCTGATTTAAAGTGATGGGGTCATTGCCTCAATTAGGGGACTAGAGAGGTTCAGTCAAGAAGTGCCCCCCCAAATTACATACCATAGTGCAATGCTATTCAGAACAGCATATCCACAATTTTCTAACATTGTAGTCCTACCAAAGAACATCTCCATTTTGTCTGGAATCAATTCAGTACATTGTTTCTCATTGCATCCTCAGAACTGCCATATAGCCACTAATCCATCTTTAATGCAGAAGGTGATCTGTTTATGCTAATGGGAAAACTGAGGTTCCATTATAGTGTTTCCTGATAAAAACAAAATACCAAATTATACAGATGAACTGCATGATGTGTTGGTCTTGTGACAAAGTGGCTCATTGTTTTAATAGCTGCTATAAACCTTTGAGCCATTCCACGCAAACTAGTCCCAAATTGGATACTAATGTTCCTCAGTACCATAAGACTAAGGGTTTTCAATATGAACTCTGTCAGTTTACTCACATATTCCATTAAGCACCAGAGAAGTAATACACTAACACAATGTCCAATCTATCTCTGGTTCCACCAATACTACGCCAGCCCACCTGCCTGCCCTAGCTAGGTCTCTGTTACCCAAACTATATAAACTTTCTCAACCATAATAAAATGTCTGGATTTCAGCATTGACAAACAATGATTTATTATCAATTTATTGCCAAAAAGAGCTTTACTATGATTCAACATTCTATTTGGATGAATTATGGAGACAGACAGTTTTTCATCAAATTAGATTCTTTATCTACCGACTCCATACTTAATTCTTCAGCTCGGAGAAGATCTCTAGATTTCCAAGAGAAATCAACCTCATCATAAGATGCACATCACTTTTGACACTTTTGGCTGAAAAATTGAGGGGGATTCCATCACATATAAAATGTGTGTATGTTACACAATTCAACTAATGTTCTCACTGCTACAATAGAGTTTTGGCGACTCTAGCTTTAATCACATTCTTTTCTTTCCTTTTTTGTTAGAAATTGGTTTATGCTTCAGAGGGCTTTCAGAATCTAGATAAAATGGATTGGGGACAGTTGGCAACTGAACAAAATCTACCCAAATACTGCATAGCTCCGTGTGCTTATACTGCTAATGCAAAAACAGGCAGGTTCCTGAAAACCTCTTAGCAAGCTGGCTGGCTGATTATTTACCATCCTACCTGGAGGTCATTATTAGCTATTTAGTGTTCTTTGATTATCTGACAGGTGGCTATAAACCTTGATGGATGCCCCCTGCCAGCAAAGCAAAATGTGATCTCCCTCTCCCCAAAAGTTTGTGAATCTTAATAGCATAGATTACTTGATTGATGCACACTCTGCCATTTAATTACAGGAATAAATGAGGAAGAGGAAATTTGTTACTTCCCCATTTATTATTCCATAATTAGACTGCAAATAATCAGGCCCCATGATTGGCTAAAGGGAACGTAGAAATAATTTACTGTAGCTCCTCTTTGTAACAAGATAAAAGGGAAGCATAAATTATCATAATGCCAGGACAAGACAAAAGTTAAGAATATTTTTTCAAAAAATAAAAATCCCAGTAAATTGAAGACTGAATCTTCAGGCTGTCAGGTGAGCAATTTATTGCAGCAAATGAAATGCTTCTACTGTACAATGACAGAGTACTTTTTCAGTATCTAATATTTATGCATATGCTATTTTGGAGTGCAGCATTGATCAATATCATAGCAGAGAGCAGGGCATTTATCTTGCCTTTTGGCTTGCATAGAATACGCCATGTACTTTGTTTAATATCCAAGCCTAGTGAACAGACTAAAAGCATTGTGATACTATCACATCTCCAGAGTTGACGGATCTTAATTGTGGCAACTTGGTGCTCACTGCAAAATTTAATTAAATATTAACACCAATTAGAATTTGCCAGTTTGGTTTGGAGAGAGTACTAACTTTTCTTTGCTGCTGTTTGATAACCAGGGCAGATACTAGCTTTCAAAAAAACAAAAAACAACCTTGAAGAATCTACAATTGACAAGAATCTCTCTGATCACCAGCTGTGTTGTTTCAAATGTTTTCTCAATTACTGCTCTAACAGCAATGGTAGAAGGGTTCTACACCTTTAGAAAATGATTCAGAATAAGTGTTTGACATCTCATATGAGGGCAGAACCTTTTTGCTATTTTAGGCTTCTGAGTAAACCTGGAAAAATATATTGCTGCTCCAAAGAATCCACCCATTCAAGTTAAGGCAACTTCAAGCATGAATTTTCTCTTTTAGGGTTGCATGGAAGGCTTAAAACTGTGATTGTTATAATAAATAGGAAAGAAAAGTGCTCATGCTGCTGAGAAAAATTAGGGCAATAATAAGAGAGGCTAGCAGAAGACAGTTAGATACTATGACTGATAGCACAAATATGAGCTTACAAGAATTCAAAGAAGCTGCTGTTACCAACAAATTATCCTTTTGTCCACTTGATCAAGCAAAGTTAAGAGTAGGGGACAATAGGTCTGTGCTTATTGTCCCCTACTTATTAAAGTAGGTATTAAAACCTGAGGCTCAGTTTCTGAGTATGTGGATCATCTTAATCTGTAGGACTTTGAATGTGTAACACCAATCCACATTTGTCTCCAACTACAGAAATAATAATCTGCTTCTCCTATTTGAAGAAAACCTTCTGAGTCATTGCTCAGAGGAATGAATGAGCAAAAAGATTCCCAAATGCATCAGGAATGATTTAACAATTTACCAATAACAGATAGTGCTGTCTAAAAGGAGGGAATGGCACAATTATACAGTCTAGAGGCTAAAATTACCTAATTGTACAAGTGAATCTTCATCTTCCATCATTTGGTAAGGACCCAGGACTCATTGGCCTCCCTCTCTTGATTGATAAACAAAATGTCCAAAGTATCCTTAAAAAGGGAACCCATGTCCAATCTCTTGCAGGAATACTAATGTTCCCCATTATCTCCAGTTTACAGAAGCATCTTTATCTTCTCCAAAATTGGATTTCTGCAGATGCAGTAACTCTGAGCAGTATTTTTTCTCAATTTCAGCTAAGAGGTTTTGAGTCAATTTGAGTCAATCCTTTTTTTTAAGTACTGTATGTAACATATATAGAGAGAATAGATGAGAAACGGAATGGGCCAGATCCTTAATTCTAATTGTGTAATTATCCTCATAACTGGACTTTTATCAAGTTACTGACATAATTTCAGAAAGTATACTGGTCTCTCAAACAATATAAAGTATTTCACATTGTAATAGATATATTAGGATTATAAAATATCAACAAATATGTAATCAAATGTCAAAGAGTACTGGATCTAGGGAAATAAAACTTTCATGTAGATAATTTAATAAAATTCCCATTGTATCATTTATGTTTCAAATCTGATCTTTTTATCTTTTTCTTTAGCATGCAATTTGCTTCATAAACAGTCTTGTGCAATATATCATCTTCTGTATCTAAATTTTGGCAAATTTCCATGACAACTCCTAAAACGTATACGTCTTCCCCAGGTTTGGGCTTCTGTCCTACACAGCTGCATCGCATCATAGAAAAATCTGTGCTTGAGTTAAGGAAGAGGTGGGTTCCTACCGGTTCTATCTGGTTCTAGAGAGTAGATAGTAACTCCACGGTGATGTCACGGAGCCAGTGCTGCCAGTGACTCCGTGGGTGCCACCATCTTGGATTTTGCTTATGCGCATGCACAGAAGCTAGTTTTTGACTGCCGCATGTGTGCTCAAGGCGCGACCCTGAGCAAACCGGCAATAAGAAGATTCAGAACCCACCTCTGGTTAAGGAGTTGTCAATGTGTTTCATGTGCACTCATATATATTGTAAAGTACCTTTTCCCCTTTTAATCTGAAGTGCAGCATAGTTCTAAATTGTATGTTTTATTTCTACATTATTTCAATATATAGTTGGAATGTATACTGGATCTGGCTGAAGCCCATTTCCCAAGACAGGGTGGAATAATTTGGAGCAGACCCAAATGTACTTTCAAAAAGGCAACTGGACTTCCTTGCTGTTTTTTTCTTCTTCTTGAAAATGTTTTGCTTCTCATTCAAGAAGCTTTTTCAGTTCTTGAAGAACTGAAAAGTAACTTTGAGGCAACCATGATCTCAATTATTGAGAATCTCCATTGACAATTTGGAACATATTTTCATTTCCTTGTAGGAAAATGGAGGATTCTCAACCAATAAGTGAGTCTTTATTTTATTGGACAAAGGCAACTCTAAATGGCTTACAGACATTGAAAAAAATGCACTCTAAAACATTAAACAATAATAAGGATCTTAAATTTATATTCCAACCCAAATCTATTTGTTAGTGACTTTTCCACTGTAGCATAAAAGCAGAGGTGGTAGTCAGTCGGTTCATACCAGTTTGCGCAAACTGGTGGTGGAAATTTGGCCAAGGTCACCGAACCGGTAGGGATGGCCAGCTGGCCATGCCCCCGAACTGGTCCCCTGGTCGCCACTCGGTCGTCAAAAAATACTGGAGGTCACAGAAATGCTGCTGCCATCACTGCCATGTTCTTCGTGCATGTGCACCACATCCCATTGAACTTGCAAGGCGATGGGATGCGCTTGTGCTAAGAATATGGCAGTGATGGCAGCAGCATTTCCATGACCTCCAGTACTTTTCAGCAGCCTGCGGCCAGCTTTGCAGCTGCAGTGGCTGGTTGGGGGCCACCGTAAACTCTGGTCAGCTTGTTTTCCAGACTGTGGAACAGCCACTGCAGAAGATAAGCAGCTTGAACAAAGAGGTGGTGGTGGTGGAGGAAGCAGGGCTAGAACCGGAGCCGCTAAAGAAGGGGAAACAGGCAGATAGGTGGAAATTCAAAATTTTCCCTACATTTTTCTGTGGGCGTGGCTAGGTGGGGGGGTCATGTGACTGAGTGGGCATGAGCATGAGTGATGTCAAGTTGGCCACTCCCACTCAGTCATATGCCCCCTAGCCATGCCCACTGAACTGGTAGCGGAAATTTTTGAAACCCACCACTGCATAAAAGGAACGGAAAGCAGCTACACTACAAAAACCAACGTTTAAAACTTTATATCAATTGCCATGGTGGGAAAATGGAACAATAAAAAAATATGGAAGCCAAGGCCCAATGTATTTCTCTTCAAATTAGGCCACATATGGAGGTCCCAATTAAGAAGTGAGACTGAAAATAGGAGTGGAGTAAGAACTTGGAGACTGAGAATGATTCAGAATATTACTATTTGTTTCTTCTCCTGTCATCAGATTGTCAGTATTTTTTGAGCTGTTAGCTTGCTGACCCAATGTAGTGATTGATGCATTTTTAAGGAAAAGATCTCTGACCTAACTTGGTATATTTCCTCAATCTTTTACAATCAGTTCCCTATCATTCAGGAAAGAGTGTCAACATTCTCTATCAAAATTATTCTGCACTTTTCCCCATTATCAAAATAATCAACCTGCAGGCATGACATGGGAGGTTTTCCCTGTAGGGTAAATTGTATCACATGCTGTATCAGAAGAAAAACATTATGTACTCATTTAAGAAAAAAACAGAAAATAAAATTTAGGGTTTTAAAAAATATAGCCTGAAAGATTGTCCTTTTATGTACACTGAGAGCACATGCACCAAAAAGAAATTCCTTGTGTGTCCAATCACACTTCGCCAATAAAGAATTCTATTCTATTCTATTCTATTCTATTCTATTCTATTCTATTCTATCAAATTATTTGAAACAATAGTCTTTATAGTCATAATGGAAATGTGTGGTTGTGAAATGAGGAAACTAAGAAAGAAAATAAATCCCTTTGAAAATAAATGTATGTGGATCACAAGAACCAGTCAGTACTGGACAACATACACTAAAGCCTGATAATTAAATTGAAGCAATTATCAGCAAACAGAATCTTACTATGCTGAGCATGTGATGTGATGAACTACAGTAATTTACTATACCAAATGAAGACAGCAGATAAGGCTTTTGATTGCATCCTTGTACCTCACCGAAAATGCTGTTCAGGTTTTATCCCAGAGCTGAAGACTGTTGGAAACTGGATGGCACAAAACAAGTTTGAAGTGAACCCAAAGATACCACTATTGTTGGCTTATTTATGGTTCTTAAAGATGCTCAGACTGAGAAACAATGGAGTCGGGGAATCCAACAGATGAAAGAGTCCTGGAATTATATGCACTACAGTGCTTTAGATACAAAGATGGAAGAGTGAAGTACAGTGTATTATCTATGAATCTTGATCCTAAAGAGCACATGGGAATCCATATGCATTACCCCCAAAATAGTTCTTCAACCTAGATGACAAAGTTATTTGGTTGTTCTGATCCAGCTCCCCAATCACAACAAAGCTTCTGAATTTCAATCAATGATTTCTTTATTAGGAGCGCCAGCAGCCCTGACAAAAAGTTTCTCATTCATTGCAGGCTAACAAGTCTGCCCATCAGAGAGATGAATAGTTGTCTGCCACATCTATTTATCCCTGCCCCCTGCCTTTTATCCCCAGAGCTAGAGGGGGGCTTTGCTAGCAGCGATGACTCTTCCTTCCCAAGGATCGGCCCATGGATTTCCACTGCTCTCCTCTCCTCTGCCTTCTGTGCATCCACATGTCAGGTACTGGACTCAGCTGTTTCTCCTCTTCCTCATCAACCACCTCCAGACATGGGAGCTGTTGACTCTCCATCTGAGGGCTGATGAACAGCCCAAGCTTCACCTCTGTCTCTCTCTCTCTCTGTGTCTCTCTCTCTCTCTGTCTCTCTCTCTCTCTCTCTCTCTCTCTGCCAGCTCCATTCCCTCTTCCCTCTTGGAGCTCTCAGATTGCCTTGATACTGACCCTGACTCCCACGCCATCTCCTCATCTGATTTGGCTGCTGGAGGGGCTGGTTGCTGACAGGCCACAACAGTGGTCAACATATAAGCTCTGATATCAACTCACACAATACACTAACTATGGAAATAACTTTGACAAATATAACAAAATCAAGGACCTTCAGAATTAGGGCTAGTGAATTATCAAATTGATTGAGCCTCCGTGCTCAGTGCCACTTGGTAGATTGTGGCAGATCAGAAGGGATTTGCTGAAAGAATGCTGAGATTTCTGGCCCTCATAAAACACTGCAGTTACTGACTTACTAAAAATGTTGATAAGATCAACCTTATATACCTCTCTTTTAGGGCAAGTCTCTTTTGAGAGATTATTGAATTGAAACAGAAATAATGACAGATGTTTCTTCCGTTGTGAAGTTAAGGATTAAAAATAATATTCAAGTGCTTAAAGAAAGCCAGATAAATGTTATGTGAGGGTTATATAAATCCTTCTTTAAGGAAGGTTTCCTTAGATAAAACTAGAAAAAAGGGAATAAGCTACATTTCTTGTCAAAATAGACTGTTACCGAGTTGTTATAGGTAGCTGTTGCCATAAGAAGGCTTAAGGTATCCTAATCGCAGAATAATGTCACGAGGAAGACTTTTTATAATTTTATTTTTTTATTAAAACATTATTTAGCTTTGCTTTGTTTGATTTCATTCTCTTTTGTTTACTTCTAACACATGTAAATTTTAATTGGAAGCTCTATACAATGGTTTTATTACTCTTATTGTACTTGAGCCTGCTTTTATGTTTTAGTTTTTCAGCTACTTTGCTGGCTATTCACTGTAAATAAATAAATAAGACTGGGAATGGAGATGAATTTCTACAAATCAAGTGGAAGGCCACAGCTTAGCTAATCTTGTATTTACTTCTGCCAAGCTTCTTTTTAATTATCTTCAAATATTACACTTAAAAAAAGGCCGGTTATCCTTGTATAGGAATAATTAAACAAACACAGTTAATGAATCAAGTGTGATACAATTAGCCCGCAAACAAATATAAGATTATAAGGAGACATAAAATTCTGCTGTACAAACAAAACAAAACAGATTATGGCAGCCCATTAAATATAGCAAGCTGTCTCGGTAGTCCTGAAAATATTCATCTGGACAGTTTTTCCCTTAAAAGCACTGCTGTTTGAGATTCATGAAAATGAGAACACACAGTAATACTAACTACATCTCTTCCAATTTTCCTGGACATACAGGGATCTCTAAATGTTTTCAAACACTGAGTATTAAAATGGACAGGGAGTGGATACCATGATGTGCAGGTGT
Source organism: Pseudoxenodon macrops (assembly GCA_032467955.1). Classification (NCBI taxonomy): domain Eukaryota; kingdom Metazoa; phylum Chordata; class Lepidosauria; order Squamata; family Pseudoxenodontidae; genus Pseudoxenodon; species Pseudoxenodon macrops. Next base: position 101,182 of record JANHFT010002306.1, on the reverse strand, counting down.
TTTAAGTAGAACTCCTGCCAGTGCTTCCATTTGTGCAAAGTTTGTAAATGCATTCGATCAAAAACATTTCCAACCCTGTTATACAAATTAACATTTAATGCTCAAATAAAAATGTTGGCAATGAGGCTTGCATGCACAGTTTCTCCCCCTACAACAATTTAATACCTTTTTATTTCACTTTTTAAAATTATTGGATAAATACTCCATATTTCTGCTCCAGTGAACACTGTGGCACATAGGTGTTATTGCAGGCTACAGACAGTATGTGTGAAGAAGGGAAATTATGAGAGAAACTTCTCCCTGTCATAAAAAGATAATCAGAAAAGACTGGGAGAGAAAATGCATTATTTAGCAACTCATTAGCACCATAATAATAAACTTAATCTTTATTTTTTATGTGTTATTGATTTTATTGTAATTTCTTTGATCATTGTAAACTGCCCAGAGTCACTGAGAGTCAGCTGGCAAGCAAATTTAATAAATTATTATTATTAAATGAATAGTAGTAGAAGAGGTAATAGCAGAATTGGCTAAAATTCTACTATGTTGAAAAAAACCACAATAACTACATAAAACTGACTTTCAGGTAAGGGAAGGGCATCCATTTTTCCTAGGCTAATAGAAAACCCTCTGACACCCCATTTTTAAGTATCCAAAGTGGACAGGATTGAAAACATAGGCTGAATTTTCCCAAGCTGGAGTTGTTAAAGTCCAAAATAGGTCCCTTAAATATTTGTAAATCATCATATTTATTGTTTTACACACACACAAACACACATGAAAAAAACATGAAAAAGAGTTCAGTTTAGAACCAACCCATCCAGGGGTGTGTTCTAACTTAACTTGCCGCTGGTTCGCTGCCTCCCGCGCTGCATGGATGCACCATGTGGGCACACGCATGCGCAGTAGAAAAAAATTCCCCCCCAAAAAAATGGGCAAAAACAAGATGGTGATGCATGTGCAGTGCTGGAAACTTGGCTTCTGCGCATGCACAGAAGGGAAAAAAACCCAGAAAAAATTGAAAAAAAGTTTTTCAAAAAAAAACAATTAAAAAAAAAAGATGGCAGCGTCCACGGACCCAAATCGGCTCCGTGACGTCACCAGCAGCTTACTACCTACTCTATAGGACCGGTCCAAACCAGTAGGAACCCACCTTTGAACCCACCCTTCTTGTGTGACAAGAATTGAAAACATGCCCACTAAACTAGAAAATGTTTTGCCTACTCCTGACATAAAATTACAAAATTCCTTTATTTTTATGCTGTGCCCAGTGCTTATTTCCTGACAAATCTGATATTCCCTCACTAAGCCCTGGGTACTTTATACAGCATATTTTCCTTCCTTTCACATAGGATGACAGCAATGCTTCCTTTTAATACAGAAAAATATCAATAAAAAGTATGTCATCCACAACAAGAAAAAAATTACCTTTTGTGTCAGGTAGGTTTGCTGGGGGTTTTCAAAATGAGAAAGGTTCTCAGGGACATTGTTGTATCATTTAGTAGGGAGTGTTGTCCCGTTAAACAAAGAGGAAGGAAGATACTGGAGTTCTGAAACAAAGTTGTAAATTTAATCCAAGCTTTTTCGGTAATGAATTGTCAGTTACTTGTTGATTTATTTTTCTGCCACCTTCAGTAAACATTTCAGATAAATGCATACTCCTGTCATACTGGTCCATCTCTCAATGGTGATAGCACACACACACACACACACACACACACACCATGGTTCATTTTGAGGTTCTGCTCTTAGGCAGTCTCCTCCTCCCTTCCCAACAAAATGCAGAAGAAAAACTAGGAGGGCCACCAATGGTTTCCACTATGGGTAGAAGAACAGAACAGAAGTTTATTGTCACATAAATGTACACTAATCAACATACATTAAAATGAAATTTCATTGCATTCAGCTCTCAAAAGATCATCTTTATGCATATACCCACATACCCAGCTATATATGACACAGAGAAACATCACAGTCTAATTCGAACATATACATGTACATAATGGGTGGGGGGGAAGAATCCTGCAAATTTACAAGATTGGGAACAAAGCTGTTAAAAATCTAGTAGTCCTGCTACAGATATTTCAAAGCCTCCTCCCAGAGGGGAGCAACAGAAAAAGACCATGGAGTGGGTGTGTGGAGTCTCTAACAATACTTCAAGCTCTAAGCACATAGCGCTTATAAGCAGTAACCTGAATAACGGGAAGCAAGCTTCCTATAATCTTCTCAGCTGTCCTTATCACTCTCTGTATGGACTTTCTATCTGAGTCACTGCTACCACCAAACCAAACTGTGATGCAGTTTGTTAAAACGCTCTCAATCCTGCCTCTGTAAAAGTGGCCAGGACAGAAAGATGTGCTCTCCTCATTCAATGCAGGAAATGCAAATCGTCAAATGCAATCATCCATTATTTGATGATTCTTTGGCATCGTTTTCGCAGGCTTCCTCCACTTTCGACCCCAGAGGTCAGGGTGTGAAAGGCATGTTAAACATAGCTGTGAAATAACTAATTTGCCACAGTGGGATGACTTCTCCTGCCTTCTCCTCTCCTTCCTTGTGCCTTTTGACAGCATTTCCTTTGCCTGCCCCCTTCTGACCCAATTCACGAACACTACGTGGGATTGTTTGTTCATCAATTAGGTAACATCAGCAGGATGGAGCAAGGCATTGGAACCATCACCATCATCTTTTCAGTGAAAGAAAAACCTGGAGGAAAGGATTGAGGAAGAGACTACAATTTGCACGCCTGATTCTGTTGGGAAATCGGACAAGCTGGGTTCCCCCCCAAAAAAAGAGGAAGAAGGAGGAGGAGGAGGAACAAGGATTGTAGAGAGCACAGCTCTTTGGAGATCGGACTGTTCTCCTCGAATAAGATGTGTAAGAACCCTGTTAAGCAGAGACTGGCTGCCAATTCACAGCCCTCTAGTGCCTGAGGTTTGTCACATCTACTTTCCTCCCCTCTTTTATTTTTTTCCCCTCCTTCTTAAGCTTTTATGTGACACCTCTTCCTCTCCCCTCCCTACGCTCAGCTCATAATATTCCACATGCTGAGTGTCAGCTGAGTCCAAACAAAGAGACCTTTCTCCTTTGGCAGAAATTCGTTAAAGTCTCCAAGCATCAGAATTTATGGCAGCTCTCTTTTGAAATGCTTGACATTTCCTCACAATTTCTTAGATATACTTGGTGGGTAGAGTGCGTCATCTTTGTTTGAATTTATCACACATAATAAGCCATTTTCTCCCCGTTTAATGTCATCCCCTCGGTAACCAGGAGGCCAGAGGCAACAATGCAAAAACAGCAAATTTGTCAATGGAATGTGTAAAGCTTAGTATAAATTTATCTTGTCTTAATCCCTTGGCCTCTTTTCATACCATGAATTTTTTTCCCTCATATGCATATGAGAATTTTCAGAGTATTAGTTTCTCACACATTTCACTGCTTACCGATAGAACTGAAATGCAGCCCTGAACTGTCAGCTTTCATCAGGACAACTTTAAAAAAAAAGTTCCATACAGTAAGCAATAGTTTGCGTCCCCAACCTTTCATTTTGAAACTGAGATACATACGTGCCTGCATATATGCACATCGACACAGATACACAACCACACACACTAACGCACATTGTATACACTTCTACAGAACTCAAACCTGTCTTAAGAATCAGAGACCAAATCTTGGATTTGTAAGTTATACGTTTAAAACAATGGTGTTGTAAAGAAGCGAAAGAAACTTGGGTAATGTCAAATATGATCCAGAGATTTTAAGTTATAGTAGAATGCATAAAACACACTTCTTCTTGATCTTCCTTATTTGCCTTAGTAGTAATCAAAGAACATAAAATGATAGGCCTGAAAGGGACCTCAGAGGTCTTCTAGTCCAACCCCTTGCTCAAGGCATGAGACATTATACCATCCTGGTCAAATGATTGTCCTCCAGAATTTGCTCTGGATCGCTTTTTGTGTGTAGATTACCACCCTACATCACTGCTTTTTTTAAAAAAAAGTACGTTCTTGAGATAGGTACTCTCACAATTGAGTTCATAATTGCATTCCTAGTAGCTTCCTCAATCCATATGTATCAGGATTTACCCACATTGTTGCTAAAATATTTAATTGGGTCAAGTCTTTTTTGTCTTTTTTTTATTATATCGATTACAATCCTGGGGATTTCTTCTTATTTGGGGATTTGGGGATCAGCTCTGGGTCTTATTTTACTGTTTACCATTTGTTGCCCATTTTCCTAGGTGTCCTTATTTGATAGCAAGGTTAGGAAAAGATATTGAAGCTTCACCGGTACCTGTTATGATTACTGTAATAGCCATGTCTCAGGACACTTCATTGGCTCTCTAAATGCGCCAGAGACCAGTTCAAATCTTAGTACTTGATTTGAGACTCCTCCAGTCACACACACCTTCATCTATCTTCTCTCATTTCTTCCCCAAAACCTGATCCTTGCTCATGTTCTCTTGGGCAAAGCTTTCTTTCAGTGCTCAATTCCAGAGTCATTTTCTCCTCTAGGTTTTAAAGATCCCACAGACACAGTCTATTCCCAGGTCCCAGAGGTGCTTTTTCAAAAGGCAACTGGACTTGGTTTTTCCTTGAAGACGTTTCGCTTCTCATACAAGAAGCTTCTTCAGTCGGAACACCTTCAAGGAAAAACAAAGTCCAGTTGCCTTTTGAAAAAGCACCTTTGGGACAACCACAACCTGGATGACTGAGAATCTGCATAGACATCTATGACTGTTCCCTAACAAAGCAAGTAGGTTCCTCCCATCTTCTTTTGAAAATTCTGTGGTTTAAAGACCTTTCTGTTTGCCTAGCAGTTTAGCGACAAGTTTGATTATTCTTACTTTACTCTCATTAAGATTAGTAGTTTTCAGATTAAGTTACATTAGATCAGATCTGTTTATATTAGCTAAGGGTGGACTTGTGCTCTGCAGTACCATAGGGCATCTGTAGGTGGCAGCTTGAATCATATCTGGAAGCAAATTGGCCACCAATGGAGCTAATGAAGCAGGTTTGTCATGTGGGAATTCTGAGGCTGCATTAGTGGCTCTGTTGTTGCATTCTGGACCTGTTGAACTTCCAAGGATTCTTGGAAGTGGCAGTCCCTTGTACAGCAGCACATTGCTATCATTGGACTGTCAGGTGGCTAGGGTGCGAGTGACTGAAAAGGACTCAACCAGTGCATCAAATGAATCTGTGAAAAGACCTTCTGGGTCAAAGGTGACACGGTGCTCCTTGAGCAGGAGCTGTGAGCCCAGAAGACTCCCCAGATTTTGTACCACTCTAGATTGGGGAAGGGTTATTCCATTCAAGGTTAAAAATGAAATATACCCAAATCTAGGTGGCCCTATCATCCACATTCGTTTGGTTTTTGTGTCATGCAGTTGGTGTGATGTACTTACCTGTACTACTTTCAGAGTTTGGATATTTTTCCAAGTTAAATGTGTTCTCATTGAGATTTCATCTACAAGGGAATCTAACGCCTGCTTTTAGGTGCAATTTCTACTCTCAGTCGTTAATTTTTATTGATGTTTCAATTCAACCAAGAACCCGAACACTCTATTTTTATCAATTGGTATTCCAAAGTGGACTTAATACAGGAATGTAGGCAGAAGAAAAAAGGACACAAAACAAGCATGATTGGTGAGATAATGTTATTTCAGTTTTCAAAAGAGCAGCAACTTTTAGACAAATATTATGTTGAGAGAGCAAGAACCAATTATTCAAATGCAGAATAGAATAGAATAGAATAGAATAGAATAGAATAGAATAGAATAGAATTCTTTATTGACCAAGTGTGATTGGACACACAAGGAATTTGTCTTTGGTTCATGTGCTCTCAGTGTACATAAAAAGACAAGTTATATTTGTCAAGAATCATAAGGTGCAACACTTAAGTGCCCTCTAACACACAAAATATTCTTTGCAAGTTAATTGCTTTTTTCAGGCGGGCCCAACAAGATCAGATCCCTTAAGAGAACCAGCTAACTTAGTTGTAAAAAGCGGTTGTTAAATTGCAAACATTCAGGCTGCAGATCAAAGCCGGAGGAGGGAAAAGAATTAGCAGCACTTAAAACAGGTTAGAATCAAAAGTAGAGAACTTAAAAATAGAACTAGTGTAAGTGGGAGGCTTTTTTTTTTGTTTTTGCTAGAAGTTCACATTCATCCACATCTCGGTCCCTAAAATAATTCTAGGTTTCTAATTAGAGAGCTAATGTATTTTATCCTGGCATTTGTTTTACTGCAAGATGGGCTCTGTTGAATAGAGTAGAAGGACAGAGTTGGAAGGGACCTTGGAGGTCTTCTAGTCCAACCCTCTGCTTAAGCAGGAAACTCTGCCTATACCATTTCAGACAAATGGTCTTATTTGCAAAGAAGGGTCTTGTTTGCAGAGAGGGATCTTGTTGGTTGCTTACTTGGTAGAAGCATCCCTTCCTTCCTTCCTTCCTCTTTCTTTCTTTCTTTCTTTCTTTCTTTCTTTCTCTTCCTCCCCCCTTCTGTTGCTGAGACTTTGTTACATTAATTTTGCAAGGAAGGTCATAAAATGGGGGGCAAAACTCACTTAACAAATGTCTCACTTAACAACAAAAAATGTTGGGTTCCATTGTGATCATACGTCAAGGATTACCTGTACTTGTCTGCCCTTTATCCTCATAATAAAGAGTCCGGTATATTGTCCTAAACACTAATATATTTGCCTTGATTTTAATTCATCAGCTTATCAACCTGTTTCTTTCTGCTTCTTCTCCGTTCTCTATGTTTTGTAGGAAGTTAGCACCCACCCCTCTCCCAGGGAAATGAGATATTTTAGCAAATATTAAAAGAGC